>JANAVB010022597.1:27177088-27472834 GCA_029216955.1 Iris pallida
CGCGTACCCAAACTGTCCTGCATACTCTTCCAAAAGTGTGAGGTAAACCTCGAGTCACGATCCGACACGATGCTAACTGGTACCCCGTGTAGCTTCACTATTTGCTTTATATACATATTCGCCAAAACTTCTGTGGACTGTCCTACTCTAAAAGGTAAGAAGTGGGCTGATTTGGTAAGTCTATCAACAATCACCCATACCGCATCACGTCCAATAGGACTCCGAGGAAATCCCGTGACGAAGTCCATAGTAATGTGCTCCCATTTCCACTCAGGGATGGGTAGCGGATGCAATAATTCGGCCGTCCTCTGGTGCTCAGCCTTCACTTGTTGGTATAGCAAACACTTGGCCACGAAATGAGCTATCTCCCGCTTCATTCCGTGCCACCAATAATACTGCCTTAAGTCCTGGTACATCTTAGTTCCTTCGGAATGAATAGAGTAAGTCAAACTGTGTGCTTCTGCCATCAATTCCTGCCGTAACTCTCCATTAGGAACATAAATACGATCATCTTATCTCAATGTCCCATCGGGATGAATCCTCAATCCCGTCTTCTCTCCTGCTTTAGTCCTTTCTCTAAGCCGTCAAAATTTAGCATCCGTGAGCAATGTCGCCTTGATCCTTTCTACTAATGATGATTGTACTTAGAGATTGGCTAACATACCATCTGCTCTAGGCAATACTACCTCAATGCCAAGCTTCTGCAAGTCTTCTATCAATTCCTTCTGTGTGGTCAAGAAGTGAGCCATGGGCTTACGGCTTAATGCGTCTGCCACGACATTAGCCTTGCCCGGATGATAATGTAGCTCGATCTCGTAATCCTTCATCAACTCCAACCAACGTTGCTATCTCATATTCAACGCTTTTTATGTGAACAAATACTTGAGGCTCTTATGATCAGTGTAGATATCAACCTTTTTGCCGTACAAGTAGTGTCTCCATAGCTTTAAAGCAAAGATAACCGCTGCGAGCTCTAGATCGTGGGTTGGATAGTTCTTCTCGTACACTCTCAACTATCTCGATGCGTATGCTACCACAAGTCCGTGCTGCATTAATACACATCCTAATCCCTTTTCGGATGCATCGCTGTAAATCACAAATCCTCCTGGGCCCGATGGTAATATCAAAATGGGTGGCATGGTCAAGCGCTTCTTCAACTCGTCGAAAGCGGCTTGACACTCATCTGTCCATACGAACTCCTGATCTTTTCAAGTGAGTCGAGTCATAGGCCCTGCTATTCGAGAGAAATCTTCTACGAACCTTCGGTAATAACCCACAAGTCCAAGAAAATTTCTCACCTCAGAAACCGATGTGGGAGCGGGCCATGCCTTGATGTAAAGCCCCTAAATTTCTACTACTTTTTTTTTATTAAATTTGGAACCGATTTAAAATTTTGTATTGTACGTCGCGTGGTTGTATTGTACGTCACGCACGAAATTATATTTTTTTTGTAATTGCTCGACGAGTGCGAATATGTGCGAGCGTACATATTTTTAGAAAAACATTTTCTTATTTTTATAGTTTTAAAATAATATATGTAATATTTTATTTAGCTATCAAAATTTCCTAAAGTTATGATTTTATTTATGAAAAGTCTTTTATTTAGAATAAATAATATTCTTAGTGCATACATATACTTCATGAATATTTTGCTAGTTTAGTTTAAATAAAAATATAACTTTCGGGATTTATTAATATTAATATTTATTATTCAAAAAGATATTTAAAAATATTTATTATTTTCGAAATTATTATTATTTGTATTTTGAAAAATATATTTGGAAGTTATTGTGGCCATTTAAATCTTGATTTAATTTTTAGATTATTTAAATAGATTAAATTAGTAACTATATTTGAAATTTGATTTATTTGAATTGATTTTAAACTAGAGGGATATGATTTAAAATTTGATTTGTATTTTGAATTGGATTTTGATGTAAATTGGATTGTATTTAGATTCGATTTGATTTTAAATTAAATTAGGAAATATCTAAATTGGGTTTTAAATCCTAATCCATATCTAATTGGGAATTCCCACATCCTATAAATAGGCAGGTACTCCTCTAATTCATTATTTATCCACACAAATATTTCTTCCACCACAAGTGCAGTGCCTCGTGTCCGTGTCCGTGTTCCACGTCCCAAATTCTTATTCCATCCATTACAAATACATTTATTTCCCCGTGTCGACAACCCCGACACGATTCAACCTAAAACCCAATTCCTACTCTAGCAATCCTAACCCTAACCCTAGTCGTAGTCAAGCTGCCTCCTCGGCCTTGGCTGTCTCCACCAATTCCCCCGTCTTCGACCAACACCCAGCCCGTCTCCTCCACGACCTCCTACAACGCTCCTCCCGCAATCACCACCACCATACACCCGTCACAACCACCAGCCTTCCCCTAATCCGGCGAACCATACACAACCCTCGACCACTACGGTCGACACCGCAACCAAAAATTCCCCAACTGCCAACAAACCACTGCCCCCAAAAATACACCATCGCCCAAATTAACAGCAAGGAAATCGAGGCTTTTACCTGACCTTTCCGGCGACGCCGACGTCCGCCACGTCCGGCCGCCTATCTCCGCCTGGACCCCGACCCTTGCCGTTCTTTCCATCGACTCAGCCACCATCTGGAACACAGATCACCACCCGCACCCGCCTCGCCGTAGCCCTAGCCGACCGCCGGTGAACCGCCGTCGCCAGGACCGCTCTGCCCCCTCATCGGAAAGCCACCGCCTCCGCGTCCTAGTCGCGCCGCCGCCGGCGAGCCCAACCAAAAACCTATCGTCGAGCCGTGCCCTAGTCCTCGCCGCCCCGTGTCCGCCCGACTTCACCGGAAAAATCCCTCTCGAACACCCCGATCCCCCTTCGCTCGCCTCCGTTCCCTTCGCCGACGCCGCCTCCGCCGGCGATCGCCCCATCCTTTCTCCGCCTACGACCCCCGTCTCCACTCCTCCGCCGTTGGAGTGAGAGAGCTCCGCCG
Source organism: Iris pallida (assembly GCA_029216955.1). Taxonomy (NCBI): domain Eukaryota; kingdom Viridiplantae; phylum Streptophyta; class Magnoliopsida; order Asparagales; family Iridaceae; genus Iris; species Iris pallida. The sequence goes on from JANAVB010022597.1 coordinate 27,180,078, forward strand.
CCTCTCTCTCTCAGGCTCGTCTCTTCCTCCGTCTCCCGTCAAACCCTCCGCCGCTCGCCGTGGCCAAGCGACCAAACCCCCTTCTCGCCGACCTCCCGCCGCCACAACCGCGTAATCCCGACCGCCGACTGGCCCTATGCCTCCGCCCCCTTCTTCTCTCTCACCGCCGAGCTCCCTCCACTCCTCTGCGAGGCCACCGCCGACCGTCGTCCTCTCCCGCTCAAACACCCCTCGATCACTCCGCCCTCTCTCTCTCCTCCCCTTTCGTCTTCTTTTGAGTTTATTTTACAGTTACTTCTGAGTTTCTTTTGGTGGTAAACCAACATTCTCCTTTTAGCTAGTAATGGAGAGTTGCTAATGGAGGCTGTGCAGTTTACTCATTATTTTGTTGGTTTATTTTACTAATATTTGTTTTTAGTATTTATTTCGTTTGTTTGTTTTGTATCTGCTATTTTACTATTATTATTATTATTATTATTATTATTATTATTATTATCTTTTAATTACAGACTATTGATTAAAGTAGATTATCTAATTTATGGGTATTTATATTTGATTAGGAATTATTATTAGTAATATTACTATTCATATTGTTATTATTGTAACTATAAATAACTATTTTCAACATTTGATTCAAAGCACTGATTGTATTTGCTATATTATTTTTTGGCATTTTAAAATTTCAGCTTATTAATAAAACGTTATTTTTACAAGATATGGTTCTTAATCCTAAATGATTTTTTAATATATTTTTTTTTGCCTAAAATATTTTGATTTATAAGGCATAGGCTCTAGCCTAAAACATTATTTGACAAAACTTACAGTTTTGCCTTGAAACGACTTTTGATTTTTCGTATATTTATTTAAAGGCACATTTTGATTAATAAATTATATTTCAAGTATTATAAACTAGTTTTCAAAAATCATATATTTATTATTCGTCAAAATTTCCTTTGTTCTTCCTACCGTGATTCAGCCCCCCTATTTCCTATTCGATCACCAATTCTAGACTACCCTATAATCGACCCTAACTAATTCGACCCTTCTGGATCCAATGGAACTGTCCGTGCCACCATCAGAGGTCACCTTGTATAGTTGTTGCACCAAAGTCACAGATCGCGCCAGCATTGGTCATTGCAGTACACCAGGCGTCCTACCAGGCAAGACACCTTGCCTTTACTGTTTAATTCCTTGCTCAATATCATGCATGTTTTTACTTATTCTAGAAAATATAAATTGTACTTGCAAATTATTATATTTTGGTTGCATATGGCTTAGAGTTAAGGGACCACCTTGTTTGTGTCGCATTCATTGGCCCGACACTTGTGTATCACGAGTCACGAGTCTCATATAGATCTCGGACGTACGTATCGACTGGCCATCGGTGCGCACATGCCGTGCGATAGGCAATAACTGCTAAATAGTTATGGTTGTCTAGAAGACTTAGCGACTTAGCAGTTATTAGGAATGTCGTGATGTGGATTCAGCACGAGTAGTGCATGGGGAGGGTGAAGACAGTTATTAGGCGCAGGGGCTTTCACACCTTTACTTTTCTCTGGATGCCATTTGTGACTCAGTCGAGAGACTAGTGGCCGTGCATTTATTTACTTTTCTCTAGATGCCACTAGTACCGCGGTTGAAACACAAATGTGCCGTGCATTTACTTTCCTGTCACTCCCCGTTCCCAGAATGCATATTTTTATACATGTGCAACTCATATATATTTATTTAATATTTATCATATATTATCCTGTATTTAAATTTCTTTAATTTCATGTTAATTAATTATCTGCATTTTATTTCCTGTAATTTTATTTCTGCATTTTATTTCTGTATTTTATTTTCTGCTTTTAACCTCTCTGCTTTGCTTTTGGGTTGGCCTTGGATGGATCCGAATAAACCCGACCCAACAAACCCCCACCTACCACCCCCCTTTTCTATTTAAGCCCCCATCTCCATTCTCTCTCTTCATAAACTCTCCCTCACCAATTACTTCTTCTCCTTCCTCATCACTCTCTTCTACCTACCAGGAGAAGGCAAGTACATCTTGCTTCTCCTTCACCCATTTTTATGGATCATTTGTCTTCTTTTTATGATTCTAATAGAGTTTAGTACTTAGCATTTTTGAATTCCTTGGCTCGTTTCTTACAGATATAAGTTGGTGTATTTTCGGTTGTCCATGGGTTTTGATCTTCCAACCTGGCGTGTTTTCAAAAATAGATAGTTTCATGTGGTAGAGCTTCTCATTCCACACCATTCTGAACCATGGGAACCTCATTTCTGGCTTGGAACGAAAGTTTCATAAGATTGGAGTTTGGGAGATTGAGTCACGCTCACGTTCTTACGTGCCAGCGTGAATTTTAGTCACGCACACGTCTTTACGTGTCATCGTAAATTTTGAGTCATGCTCACGTCTTTACGTGTTAGCGCTTTTCACGCTCCTACTGTGCGTGCGTGAATTTCTTATCACGCTCATGCTGTGCGTGCGTGAATTTCTTATCACGCTCACGCTGTACGTGCGTGAATTTCTTATTACGCTTTTCACGCTCATATGCTTACGGTTTGCGTACGTGAGTTACTTTTCACGCTCATGCTATGCGTGCGTGAATTGCTTTCCACGCTCACGCTGTGCGTGCGTGAATTACCCTTCACGCTCACGCTGTGCGTGCCAGCGTGAACCACTTTTTCACGCTCACGCTGTTTATACGCTCACTCCTTCCTACTTAACTTGGCGTACCCTTTTTATGCGTACGATTCTTGCGTGACTTGTTGGCCTTAGCATAGACTTGTTGGCGTGACTTCCTGACCTGGGTGTTTCTATTTGTTCTATAATTTATTCATTTAATGGTGGCATGATAATTCTCCTATTATATCCTTACGTTTTTTTTATGAACTCGATAACCTTAGCATGTTAATATTTTTAATATATATGGTTGTATAGAACGTGCCCTGTGTCTTGATTGGTTTATGGATACCCAGTGAGACTGGAACTTAACCCTGAGAGTTATAGACTCGACCCCATTTAATACAAATTGACCTTCATGCCTTGTCACCATTGATAATAATGGGTATCTTGACTAAAATTGATCATGCGTTCCTAGTTGGAGCTAAGAGACTGGCTAGTCGTCTTATCGAATTAAATGAATGAGACACGTTCATGTTATGAACTATTGTAATCGATTAGCCGATCCCGAATATTGACATACAGGCATGTGTAGGCTTCAATTTATTTATTTTTCTACAAAGCAGCATGTGTACTTTATGGTCAAGGCATGATTACTCCGTGGTTAGATTTGATTGTTGCATTACGCTATGTAAGACCTACAACCTAGCCATACGGGTATCGTTGTAGAGTTGCGCATATCGTACCCCGTACGAAAGTACTCATTTGAATGACCATGGTCCACGGTATGGGATTTCACTCAACGTAGAGACTATTAAGTTAAATAAAATAATGATTGCATGGAGAGAATGGATCCCCGAGTTCTTACATGGCAGCCCTCTTGGGACTAGTAGTGCCCGACAGGCCGGCTGGTTCCCACAGATACTGTAAACCTGCCACACGGGCAGGGAGCAGTATCTGCTTATATTATTATTGTATATTGAATATTGATGACGGGCGTCCCGCTGAGACTCGTCCAATTCATGATTGGCGCAATTGATTGACTGGATAGACTAGCCTTGCTCGCACATAGTAAGAACTGAGGAATCCCTAATTACATAATTCCAGGATAACTTGGGGCTCACAATAGCAAGCTGTAGGAGTTGATTGGCCGTTCAAGATGATTTGTTTGTGTACTGTACCTACTCTGTTGCCTAACTGAGATGATCAGAATGTCAGGACATGACGGGCCAACTTCTGTCCTTGTTTGGTTGGAAGGTTAGTTCGAAGTGTCGTGAGATTATGTGAATCCTAGTGGAAAGCAGAGATCTATTATTATATTCTCTTACTTACTGGTTTAACCCTTCATATCGTGCTTCCTTGTGGTACTTGCTATTAGAGGTCTAACCTCTCTGGTTTTGCATGGCCAGATTTAGAGCCGGTTCCCGAGGACTCAGCTTACTTCCACCTCCAAGATGGTCAATACTGGAGGAATGATCGCAGGAGGACTCGAGTGGGTTCCTTACTCCACCGCTTGTTTTGTTATTTACTTTATACTTAGCCGTTTGGCACCGACATGTTAGTCGGATTGTCTTGTACTTTTACATAATTGTAACTAAGTCAGACTGCAGCTGATAACAATTGTGTATATGTTACTATATCATCTGGCTATGTTTTGTAAAGCCAGATCTCAAGAACATTTTGACTAAGCATTTGGGATGCCTTACTGCTTCATCTTACATGTTCTCTATTTTTGCTTCTTGTTTGAATGATTGAGACAATAGATGTGAAGTGACTATAGTAAGACTTTCATGTAGTATGCACCCCCTCGTCTGGTTAGACAGCATTGATCGTATTATACGGTATTCTTCTATCCGTAATACGTAGCTGGCTGAGTCATCCCCCCGCTCTCCAGTATTCTGGTTCTGGGGCGTGATATTTCCTTTAGCTGCCGTTAGAGACTCACCCAAGAGCTAGTGGCCGTGCATTTATTTTTCTCTAGACGCCCCTTAGTTCTTGCTCGAGTGCTAATGGGCCGTGCATTTACTTTTCTCTAGATGCCACTAGTGCCTTGGTTGAACGCTAACGCACCGTGTTTCTAGCTTCGGGAGCCCTTGTGTGGAACGTTGTCTTCAAAACGCATTAACACATAGAATGATTAAGGACCTTTATTTGTTTAGTTGTATATATACTTTTATGTTGAGCTTCTATTATTCAGTTATTGGCATGATATTATGTGTCTTGTTACGTCCCTCTGAGGACCTGGTTATCTCGTCAGGTGTGTGCTATTGTCTTTCGCAGGTGTTCTAGCTCTAGCTGTGACCTTTGCTATTTCTTCGAGGATGGTTGCGCTTGGATCATCTTCGCTTCACTCGCCAAAATATTTCTTTTGTTATGTATTTCTTTTCATCGTTGGTAGTGGATTTGTCTCCGCCCAACTACATGTACCAAATAACAATTTCATGGTTGATTATATGATATCATTTATTCATATATTTTGTGTGGATGAGATTAGTTATGGTCCTACTGTATTTTACAGCTTATGTATTCATACGAAGCCGATGTATTTCGTATGAATACAGCTGGCATGTCTACGTTCCTAGTCCTACGTATTTTGGGACTAGGGCGTTACATGTTTTTGTGGTGGCCCATGCAGGTCAAGATAAATTGTTTGGTTACTTTACCGTACCAAGCAAGCCTGCGTATAGGATTAGAAGTCTAGGATCTCATCCACATACTTGATATCTTTCCTTGATTATATCTACCGTTTGACTCATCAATTGCATCTTGCTTGCTTCCTTCTATCCCTATTCTTATCTTCCCTTCGTGCTTGCTAGAGATTGACCCTACTAGTTAGTTGTCCCAAAACACCATTAGTTTAATTCTTTAAGTTGGGTAGAATACCTTATGAACTAGCAACCCCTTTGACCTAGTGACCTACATTAGCAAGCTTATTTAGATCCTAGAATCTAGAGGACCTAACCCGTCTAGCCAACTAAGGACTTGGACAAGAAGACTATAGGACGACTGTATGACTTAGAATCATTCTACCTTCTTTAAATTTTAATCTCTCATACCTATGTATTTACCGTTTTGACTAATGATGCTAATGTAGCCTAGTTTTTGCAAGCTTATTCTTTATCGAGTTTGTTCTTGACATATGCTATTGAGCGCTCACTAGCATATTGTCTAATCAGAACGGGTGCATAATGGTCTGATCAACCAAGTGCACTTTGGTTCGCTTTTATCTATTGTTCTACGTGGATGGAGACATAGTTAAACTTGTCCTTTAGAGTCTCATCCACGACTGTCTTGACAATTCTTTTTAAAATTATTCGACCGTCTTTGAATCACGTATTCGTATTCGATAACGCCTCCTTCTAACTCTATATTGCTTTCGCCTTCACCTATTTTAGGAGGACGAAAGCATTATACTAGAACATCCTCTAGCCATCCTATCGATTATGACCATACCGTATTGTTTTACTACGATCTAGATCGCAAATTCTTACGGCATGATTTTGTTATTAAAGGTTCTTCCTCGATACCCCTTGTGTCTTTTCACCCCCCAACGAATTCTTAATTTCGAGGACGAAATTCTTTTAAGTTGGGTAGGATGTAAAGCCCCTAAATTTCTACTACTTTTTTTTTTATTAAATTTGGTACCGATTTAAAATTTTGTATTGTACGTCGCGCACGAAATAATATTTTTTTTGTAATTGCTCGACAAGTGCGAATATGTGCGAGCGTACATATTTTTAGAAAAACATTTTCTTATTTTTATAGTTTCAAAATAATATATGTAATATTTTATTTAGCTATCAAAATTTCCTAAAGTTATGATTTTATTTATGAAAAGTCTTTTATTTAGAATAAATAATATTCTTAGTGCATACATATACTTCATGAATATTTTGCTAGTTTATTTTAAATAAAAATATAACTTTCGGGATTTATTAATATTAATATTTTATTATTCGAAAAGATATTTAAAAATATTTATTATTTTCAAAATTATTATTATTTGTATTTTGAAAAATATATTTGGATGTTATTGTGGCCATTTAAATCTTGATTTAATTTTTGGATTATTTAAATAGATTAAATTAGTAACTATATTTGAAATTTGATTTATTTGAATTGATTTTAAACTAGAGGGATATGATTTAAAATTTGATTTGTATTTTGAATTGGATTTTGATGTAAATTGGATTGTATTTAGATTGGATTGATTTTAAATTAAATTAGGAAATATCTAAATTGGGTTTTAAATCCTAATCCATATCTAATTGGGAATTCCCACATCCTATAAATAAGCAGGTACTCCTCCAATTCATTATTTATCCACACAAATATTTCTTCCACCACAAGTGTAGTGTCTCGTGTTCGTGTTCGTGTTCCACGTCCCAAATTCTTATTCCATCCATTACAAATACATTTATTTTCCTGTGTCGACAACCCCGACACGATTCAACCTAAAACCCAATTCCTACTCTAGCAATCCTAACCCTAACCCTAGTCGTAGTCAAGCTGCCTCCTCGGCCTTGGCCGTCTCCACCAATTCCCCCGTCTTCGACCAACACCCAGCCCGTCTCCTCCACGACCTCCCACGACGCTCCTCCCGCAATCACCACCACCATACACCCGTCACAACCACCAGCCTTCCCCTAATCCGGTGAACCATACACAACCCTCGACCACCACGGTCGACACCGCAACCAAAAATTCCCCAACTGCCAACAAACCACCGCCCCCAAAAATACACCATCGTCCAAATTAACAGCAAGGAAATCGAGGCTTTTACCTGACCTTTCCGGCGACGCCGACGTCCGCCACGTCCGGCCGCCTATCTCCGCCTGAACCCCGACCCTTGCCGTTCTTTCCATCGACTCAGCCACCATCTGGAACGCAGATCACCACCCGCACCCGCCTCGTCGTAGCCCTAGCCGACCGCCGGTGAACCGCCGTCGCCAGGACCGCTCTGTCCCCTCACCGGAAAGCCACCGCCTCCGCGTCCTAGTCGCGCCACCGTCGGCGAGCCCAACCAAAAACCCACCGCCGAGCCGTGCCCTAGTCCTCGCCGCCCCGTGTCCGCCCGACTTCACCGAAAAAATCCCTCTCGAACACCCCGATCCCCCTTCGCTCGCCTCCGTTCCCTTCGTCGACGCCGCCTCCGCCGGCGATCGCCCCATCCTTTCTCCGCCTATGACCCCCGTCTCCACTCCTCCGTCGCTGGAGTGAGAGAGCTCCGCCGCCTCTCTCTCTCAGGCTCGTCTCTTCCTCCGCCTCCCGTCAAACCCTCCGCCGCTCGCCATGGCCAAGCGACCAAACCCTCTTCTCGCCGACCTCCCGCCGCCACAACCGCATAATCCCGACCACCGACTAGCCCTAGGCCTCCGCCCCCTTCTTCTCTCTCACCGTCGAGCTCCCTCCACTCCTCTGCGAGGCCGCCGCCGACCGTCGTCCTCTCCCGCTCAAACACCCCTCGATCACTCCGCCCTCTCTCTCTCCTCCCCTTTCGTCTTTTTTTGAGTTTATTTTACAGTTACTTCTGAGTTTCTTTTGGTGGTAAACCAACATTCTCCTTTTAGCTAGTAATGGAGAGTTGCTAATGGAGGCTGTGCAGTTTACTCATTATTTTGTTGGTTTATTTTACTAATATTTGTTTTTAGTATTTATTTCGTTTGTTTGTTTTGTATCTGCTATTTTACTATTATTATTATTATTATTATTATTATCTTTTAATTACAGACTATTGATTAAAGTAGATTATCTAATTTATGGGTATTTATATTTGATTAGGAATTATTATTAGTAATATTACTATTCATATTGTTATTATTGTAACTATAAATAACTATTTTCAACATTTGATTAAAAGCACTAATTGTATTTGCTATATTATTTTTTGGCATTTTAAAATTTTAGCTTATTAATAAAACGTTATTTTTACAAGATATGGTTCTTAATCCTAAATGATTTTTTAATATTTTTTTTTGCCTAAAATATTTTGATTTATAAGGCATAGGCTCTAGCCTAAAACATTATTTGACAAAACTTACAGTTTTGCCTTGAAACGACTTTTAATTTTTTGTATATTTATTTAAAGGCACATTTTGATTAATAAATTATATTTCAAGTATTATAAACTAGTTTTCAAAAATCATATATTTATTATTCGTCAAAATTTCTTTTGTTCTTCCTACCGTGATTCAGTCCCCCTATTTCCTATTCGATCACCAATTCTAGACTACCCTATAATCGACCCTAACTAATTCGACCCTTCTGGATCCAATGGAACTGTCCGTGCCACCATCAGAGGTCATCTTGTATAGTTGTTGCACCAAAGTCACAGATCGTGCCAGCATTGGTCATTGCAGTACACCAGGCGTCCTACTAGGCAAGACACCTTGCCTTTACTGTTTAATTCCTTGCTCAATATCATGCATGTTTTTACTTATTCTTTAAAATATAAATTGTACTTGCAAATTATTATATTTTGGTTGCATATGGCTTAGAGTTAAGGGACCACCTTGTTTGTGTCGCATTCATTGGCCCGACACTTGTGTATCACGAGTCACGAGTCTCATATAGATCTTGGACGTACGTATCGACTGGCCATCGGTGCGCACATGCCGTGCGATAGGCAATAACTGCTAAATAGTTATGGTTGTCTAGAAGACTTAGCGACTTAGCAGTTATTAGGAATGTCGTGATGTGGATTCAGCACGAGTAGTGCATGGGGAGGGTGAAGACAGTTATTAGGCGCAGGGGCTTTCACACCTTTACTTTTCTCTGGATGCCATTTGTGACTCAGTCGAGAGACTAGTGGCCGTGCATTTATTTACTTTTCTCTAGATGCCACTAGTGCCTCGGTTGAAACACAAATGTGCCGTGCATTTACTTTCCTCTAGCTGCCGTTAGAGACTCACCCAAGAGCTAGTTGCCGTGCATTTATTTTTCTCTAGACGCCCCTTAGTTCTCGCTCGAGTGCTAATGGGCCGTGCATTTACTTTTCTCTAGATGCCACTAGTGCCTTGGTTGAAACTCTAACGTGCCGTGTTTCTAGGTTCGGGAGCCCTTGTGTGGAACGTTGTCTTCAAAACGCATTAACACATAGAATGATTAAGGACCATTATTTGTTTAGTTGTATATATACTTTTATGTTGAGCTTCTATTATTCAGTTATTGGCATGATATTATGTGTCTTGTTACGTCCCTCTGAGGACCTGGTTATCTCGCCAGGTGTGTGCTATTGTCTTTCGCAGGTGTTCTAGCTCTAGCCGTGACCTTTGCTATTTCTTCGAGGATGGTTGCGCTTGGATCATCTTCGCTTCACTCGCCAAAATCTTTCTTTTGTTATGTATTTCTTTTCATCGTTGGTAGTAGATTTGTCTGCGCCCAACTACATGTACCAAATGACAATTTCATGGTTGATTATATGATATCATTTATTCGTATATTTTGTGTGGATGAGATTAGTTATGGTCCTACTGCATTTTACAGCTTATGTATTCATACGAAGCCGATGTATTTTATTTGAATACAGCTGGCATATCTACGTTCCTAGTCCTACGTATTTTGGGACTGGGGCGTTACACTTGACTGCTGTGATCTTCTCAGGATCCACTGATATGCCGTCTCCAGTAACAATGTGTCCAAGAAATGATACCTCCTTGAGAAAGAACTTACACTTGCTAAGCTTCACAAAGAGTCGTTCATTCCTCAACATCCCCAAAACAATCCGTAGATGCTGCTCATGCTCCTCTTGGCTCTTAGAGTAAATCAAGATATCATCTACAAAGATGACTACAAATTTGTCCAAGTACTGGTGAAAGATCTTGTTTATTAAATTCATGAAGACTGCGGGAGCATTGGTCAAACCGAAAGGCATGACCAAGAACTCATAGTGTCCATACCTCGATCGAAAAACTGTCTTCGCAATGTCTTCCTTCCGAATCTTTAGTTGGTGATAGCCCGATCGTAAGTCAATCTTGGAGAATACTTTTGTTCTACTCAATTGATCGAATAGATCGTCTATACGCGACAAGGGATACTTGTTCTTCACCGTCACTATATTCAAGGCTCTATAGTCGATGCACATACGTACTGTCATGTCTTTCTTAGGCACAAAAAGAATGGGCGCTCCCCATAGTGATGCACTGGCACGAATAAAGCCTTTTTCTAACAAGTCGTCAATCTGCGTCTTCATCTCTACCAACTCCTTAGGTGCCAGACGATACACTCGTGATGAAATGGGCTCAGCTCCGGGAATAAGCTCAATAGAAAACTCAATATCTCGGTCAGGTGACAGTCCTGGCAAATCCTCGGGGAATACATCCTTGAACTCGGTGATGATAGGGTGCTGAGGGGTGTCCTGCATCATCATGTGAGTCCCCAATGTGGGTGCATCACAACTCTCTCCTACTTCTTTGGTGAACTCAAACTCTGTCGTATTCGGTGGTCTAAAGACGATACTGCCCCTATGGCAGTCTATGAGGGCGAAATACTGGCTCAACCAGTCCATTCCGAAAACTACGTCGAATGTAGGCATAGAAAATACAAGAAGTCGCACTTTCATCTCTTTACCACGTATCACTACAGGACAAGGTCTACAAACTCCACTAACAGGTATAACTCCTCCTCCAATAAGGATTCTAACATTCTTAGGTAAGGGTGTGATGGGAATGCTGTATCTGGTGGCAAAACTAGTGGCTATGAATGAATGAGTGGCTCCAGTGTTAAACAACGTAACAGCAGGAAATAAAGCAACTAAAACCATACCTGCTATGACCTATGCCTCTGTCTCTATATCCTTCACAACAAACGAGAATGCCTGTCCAAAATTTTGTTCTGTACTCTGAGCTCTGGCCTTGTTGTACTGTACGCCTTGGGAAGGCAAAGGTGGGCGAGGTACTCCTGCTACTGGTCGGGGAGCTGGGGGTTCTGAAGCTGTAGGCCTCAAGGCCTGATGCGCATGTACTAGTGCTCGCTACTTGGGGCAATCTCTGGCCAAGTGTTGTTTCGATCCACATCTCATACATAATCCCAAACGAAGTTGGTAGTCATCTCTAATATGGCCTTGCTTTCCACAAAAGTGGCAAGTGGGCTTCTGGTAGGGTATAGTCCTCTACTGGTATTGTCCTGTGGTCCTCCTAACAGGTCCTTCCCGAGTAGCTCGGGCTGGTATAACTGCTGGTGTATGGCGCCTCGATGTTTGCTGCTGCTCCTTGCGAAGAATCTCCTGAGCACGAGCTTCTTCCAAGACAGTTGAATGGGAGACTCGAGACTGGGTAGTCGTATAAGACTTGAGCTCTGGTGCAAGCCCCTGATGAAATCTTCTTGCCTTCTCTAACTCTGTCGGGATCAATCCCGCACCAAATCTACTCAGGCGATTGAACTCTGAGTCATACTCATCAACTGTCATATTTCCTTGCTTCAGATGAAGGAACTGGTCGTAGAGACCATCTCGAACATGGATGGGGAAGAATCTCTCATAGAATAGATTATAGAACTCCTTCCAAGTGATTCCAGTGCCTAATCGTCTCTCTTCTGCTTTCCACCAGTGGTGAGCATTATCTTCTAACAGTAGGTCCACTACTGTCATCCAATCCCGAACTGGCAACTGGGATGCCTTTAGTAGCTTCTCTGTACTAATAAGCCATTGTGACACCTCTAATGGCTTCTTCGTTCCTCTGAAGGCCTTGGGGTTCATGTCTGTGAAATTCTTGATAGAGCCTTCATAAGGATGCAGAGCCGGTGCTGGTGCTGGTACTGGAGGTGGAGGTCTAGCCAAGGCTGTCATTATAGTTTATCTCATCAGCTCAGTCTGCTGCCACTGAGCCTGCATCATGGCGTACATAAACTGGGAAGTAGGGCTCCCATCAGTCGGTGGTGGAGGCATCTGAGGTCCCGACTGTGGTAGAAACTGCTGGGGGAATGGTGGTGGTGGAGGCAGTGGTACATTCCCTTCCGAGGGCACGGTAGTGGTCTGTCCAGCCTGGCTGACTGGGGGTGCCGTAATCTCTGGAGGCACCATGGTCGGTGTCGTAGTAGGCTGTGACTATCCTGGCTGGTATGGTGTCACTGGAGTCATTGGAGGATTCTGTCCCTCCGGGGTAGCCTCTTCACCAGGGCCAAGGCTGATGTGCGCCCGCTTCTTAGATTCATACTGTTGGCACGAAGAAGAATATGACGATATTAGGAAGGGTTAGGTATGAGGTAATTCAAGTAATCAAAGGAATTTGAAAAAATTGGAAGTCAAGGGAAGTAGTAGTTCTGGATGAGATTCCTATTCCTATATGCAGGCTTATTGGGCACAGTCATGTGACCCAACAATATTTTCTTGACCTGCATTGGCCACCATAAAACATGTAACGCCCCAGCCCCAAGTACGCGAATATGCCAGCTGCACATATACAAAGAATACTCCAATATATGAAATCCTCGCATACGTACATAAGCTGTATATTAAATCATCACAAGCCAGAATAATATAATCTAATCTCATCATAGCTCAACACAGAAGATAATAAAGTCTAGATAATAAATGAGGGTATCAAAAGATAGCCGGGTGAACATACTCACTCCAAACAGCTATAAAATAGTCTCATAAGATCGGAGTCCAACCTCCGCAAAATAAAAAGAAAAGAGATGTAGGAATATCCACTAATGTCTCAAATAAGGAATAAACTAGAAATCAGTAGGAGCTGCCTCGTCATCAAGGTATGTAGGATCCAAAGCCGCTCCATACTCATGCAGAAAGTTGTCTCATCCTAGAGAAATAACCAGGTCCTCAACGGGATGTAACAAGATACAAGAAAATACCATACCATATAAACTGTGATAATATAATAGAAAAGAAAGGATGCATGCATTCGGGTTCCTGATCAGTCTACTGTGAATATACAGCTGAGATACAATCCTTCGACGTATGAGCCCTGGCTGAAAATAGGATCCAGTATAGTCCCCTCTTGGGCACCAGTGACCAAGCGCATAACGTTCAAAAATATCAGTGGCCAACCTGAGAGGAAAATCATACCCTTATCTCTAGCGGAGCTTCCGGGTTACAGAGGTAGTGTAATCGAAGCCCATACGTAAGGTATTGTTCTCCCCACCCAATGTCTAGTATCATCATCTCCATGACTGAAATGGACCTCTAGTAACCACCAAGTCTTCTAGCATGCAATTCTATTGGCAGTTACTCATATCCGTCGCACGCTCCATACGTATCGGTGGCCAGCCGACTACGCGGGTATGTGTCCTACATATGACTCACAACACGTGGTAAAGTAAGTGTCAAAGCCGTACGAGATATACCAATACCTCATCAATAATGGGTGGTCACTATACTAAGTCAATGCAAGAGAAATCAATAAAAGCAAGAAAACGACCGATAGAGTCCCTTGCACCCAAGTGTGACTTGGACACACAATTTTATAATATCAACAAAAAAAAATGCTGAAAATAACAACTAAAAATAAGAATATAATAATCACAGAGTAAGGTGGCAAGGTATCTTGCCTGGTGGTACGAAGGTGGCAAGTCCAAGAATCACAATGTCAGCAAAAGAAATGTCACAATCTCCAAACAACTCCGGATGCTGAAACAAATATCAAGAACATGTTCGGAATAAGTGATATACCTAAGAAACTCCTGTCCAAAAGTCTAATTCTGGAACAGGGACAAAATCATAATTTCAGGTCAAAACGATGTCAGTCGTTGGACTCGTTTTGTACCGAAACGCGTGCCAATTCTACAGTCTCTAAAGTCGTCAAAGTAAATGTCCACTGATCCAGTTTGAGGAGACGAACCCAACGGTATGTCCAATTTAGGATTCCGATGAGCCGTGCACAAAATTGTCCGTTGGATCGGGTCGCGGGCCCGCCAAATTGGCGTTCCGATCAACCTTCTCAGAATCGGACCAAACTTGGCATACAGGACCAGAAAATCGATATGGTCCTGTTGGAGCAAGTTTCTCGTCGATTCGTCGAACATGTACGAAGTTATGGTCAAGTTTGCAAAACGTCGATACGGGGGTATCTCGACGAATACGCACTGATTTCGTCACGCACACGCAATAAAATCGGGTTCCGTCAGTTCCCACACATGGGCAATATCCATACGCGCCTTTTGATGCATATAGTGTGCGACCACATCGCCCAGTTTGTCGGGGCGCACGCCGTATCGGGAAGTTTTTCTAAGGTTTTTAGTATTTTGACATAATTTTTCGCACAAGTTTAACATCATGTAACTTTCTGTACAATAAACGAAATAAAAATATACGAAGTGAGTTTTGATCTCGGTTATGTTGTTTATGACTATTTTTAATTAGTTTATGAAAAATCCTAATGTGTTGATCAAAAGATGGCTTCCAAGTTAGGTTCCTGGGCTGCCCGATACTCTGTTTTCGAGTCCAATTCTTACTCGACTTTGCACCGAGTTTTCAATCAATCTAGGGGGTGAAGTCGAAATCCTTCTGATGGAATTCGAAGAGGGTTATATGGACTTTCTATAGGACTTCGTAGGTCCGAAAATGAATTAGTATACGCAGAGAAATCAGAGGCAAAACTTGGGTACCTGGCGGGTTTCAAAACAGGGCAACAAGGCTGGCGGTCGAGATGGTGTACTCCGACGGCAGTCCGATTGACTGCGGCGGCACTCAGGTGGTCAGGGTGGTTCGCCTTCTTGCTGGAGAGGTTGGGAATCAGTGAGTTTTTGAGTCCTTCCGATAATCTCAAATTGCTCTCGAAAGTTTTATAGGTGTTGTTTTCGAGTCCAACTGGTACTCGAGTTTTTGACCGAGTTCTGATAGGATTTGCAGGATTTAGGATAGAATTTCATTTAACTATAGAGGATATACTTAAGATTGGGTTGGCGAAGGATTGGGAGATCTCGGATTGAGATATAATCGATTTAAAGGCTGGGGCTATGCTTCTAAAGCTCGACTTTACTAAAAGGTCGGGCTATTTTTAAGTACTGTAGCGCAGCAACAGTACTCGTTGCATTTTTTTGCATATATATATATATATATATATATATATATATATATATATATATATATATATATATATATAACACTAAGCTAATAAAATTAATAGATTAAAAATGCCAAAAAAATATAAAAATTATATCTAAAATTCCCAACTATATTACGGACTATTTTTATGATAGTATAATATACAAGCATATATACATATATATTAACAAAAACTACTGATTTAATATAGAAATAGGTATAACAAAAATTTTAAATTACTATAATAATTAAAATAAAATATGGGGGTTTATAGTATTAGTGCAGTAGTATGGTATGAGTGTCCCTGTGTCCAGTTTGACATAGGATACGACCCAAAAACCAACTCAGTCATCAATATAATTAATCTACACATAAATGGCTTTCCAAAAATATAATTTTCACATAAAACAGAGAACAAAAGTTTCTAAGGGGCATTTCGTCGAACACTTTGAATACCCCTTCGATACTCTTGCGATAAGCATACCAAATGGATTCAATTTCAACCCAAACTTAGCCTAGGGCTAGGGGGACCCTAAATGAATGCATCTATGGTGAGAAATCAGAAAATTAATAGGTTTAGAGGTCATTACCTATTGAGAGTTGGAATCTTAATGAAAAGCCCTAGATCTAGATCTCCACCAAGTTTCAATGGTCAAATTTCTCTCAATCTTTGCTAGCTAGCCAATAGAGACCTTTTCTATACTAGGAAGTGTATTGTAATTGATTTTGTTCAATTTGGAGTTGATTTGGTGAAAGGGGCAAATTTGGGGAATAACACCATTTAGGGTTAGGGTTTGTAACGAAAGAGGCAAAATGAGGCTAAAGTTTACTTAAGTAGGCAAGGGGGACCTTCCTTAGCCGGCCAAGTAGTGGGCTAGGGTTAGGGTTTGGTGAAATTTAGTTTAAAGGCCTTCCTTTAGATGTAATTCAAGCATCTTTAGCTAAAGGCCCAAATAGATTAGGGTTTCCACTAAATATCTAGTCTAATATAATATCTAGATATTCTAGAACTTAGTTAACTTTATTAATTCTACTAACTAAGCCTGTAGGTTCATGATCAACTTCTAGATTAGGGTAATTCTAGGGTTTTACTAACTATAACACTTAGCACATTATTAATTAATTAAAATTCAAAATAAATCAAATTTTACAAATTTCCAAAATACCCTTGCTCTAAAAAGTAGTGGTGACAAATCTACCCCTAGAAAAATTTTGTCCTTGAAATTTAAGATGGTCGTACTCCTTCTAGTTCAAACCCCCAACAGTCAAGGTCAAGAAAATAACATGCAATCAGGGTCCTACTGTCGTGGTTTCATAGTCTCGAACAGGGTTACTACACTATCTAGTACAACACAAGAATATCCTGATAGGTACTAAGGAAATCACACATCAAGATGGGGAAGAAGAATAGGAAAGACAGACCTGCTAACATGTCACTCGCAGCTTCGGTCTCCTCGACCATCAACGCAAAAGCCCCGCCCCTCTGGTGCTGGGCATGGTGCTGCACCATAGATGGCCTAGCTCCCTCTCTCTGACCCCGTGCTCCGCCGAATGGAGGTACAGTGAGGCAATCCCTCATCTGGTGAGCAGCGGATCCACAGTACAGGCAAACATTCAGCCTTTTCCTACAAACATCCCAAGTGTGTCCTGGCTTCCTGTAGTAGGCACAATTGGGCATCCTCTGGCTTGTCTCCGGAGTTGATGCTGCACCTGCTGAACTCTAACCAGTACTTACATCTGCTGGGGCTGATGCACTACCTTCTGTACAAAGGGATACTTCGTACTACCACTCGCCCCTCCTGAATCATCCCGACCCCTCTTGGACTTGAGCTCCAAGTCATCCTCTCCTGCCATGGCCCCTGCCAAGATCTGCTCGAAGGTGGCATCGCGGTCGCTCTTGGTCAGCGACTTGGCCTCCTTGATCAAGCCCTTGTGAAACCTTCTCGCCTTTGCGGACTCACTCCAGCCCTCCATAAATCTACCCAGACGGCAGAACTCCCCAGCATATTCCTCAACAGTCTGGTTCCCCTGAACCGGGTTCTCGAACTGCGCCTCCAATGTGCCAAGTGGTCTATCGGGGAAGAACTTCTCCTTGGAAAGCTTCTTGAAGGCTTCCCAAGTCTGCCCCTCAATACCAACTCTAGGATCGTTGTGGTACCATGTCCGGGCAAGATCCTGCATCTGGATGCCCGCTGCCTCAATCTGTATTCCGATCGGATCTGTGTAAGTCAGAAGATCTTTTCAATATGCTTGATCCAATCGTCTACGTACAGTATGCCCTCCGTGCCTCTGAAGTCCCTCGGCCGCATCTTCTGGAAATCTAAGATGTTTTCGGCCTTCGGTTGCTGCATCTGGCCTCCCTGTGGCTGGGCAGGCACCCTCTCCACTGTTGTTTTGGTATGATGATGGGCATTGTCTATGCCCTGCCTCATATCTACAGACTGGTGCTGCTGAGCCTCCATCATCTCTCGGAAGAATACGAAGAGCTGTGCCGCATCAACTGACCCCTGAGGTGGTGGCGGCTAAAGCACATCTGGAATCATCAAGGTAGGCCTCCGAACAGGTGGAGGAGCACCCCCAAAAACTACAGAAGCTCCCATATGAGCAGGAACGAGAGGTGCTATGGCCCCAGTGTCTGGCTGAACCAGACGAGAGGTGGCAGACCTCTCAGTAGCTGCTGGGACGGAGCGATGCGACCGTGTCTCCATCATCCTGAAGACTGATCAATAAGAAAATTAATACTGAGCAGGAAGCGATATCATGAAGGAAGGACAGTTTATTTCAAAAGAAGGCAATTATCAACAAGAATTTATAGATGGTAGGAATTAGATCAGAATTTTTTCCTAACTGTGATTGAGTACCTCTCAGCTAAAGCCTATTTCTTAATTCCTATCGTAGGCTCGTAGCAGTACAACTAAGTCGCCGCACTACCATGATATCGCCCTAATGTGAATCTTGACCTGCATGGGCCACCACTAAAAATGTGTTACAATCTGTACCTGATGTAGGGACACGAGTGCGTAACAGCGCCCAACCTACGTCGCAGAATTGGCGGTAGAACACTGTTCTAGATCGCTAACTAACAACTCACACAATGATGTAATGTACCTGTTATAGATCTTAACTCCGAATAGAGGACAAGTAAAGATATTGTAAACTCAATCACAGTCTAAGCACGATAAAACAACACAAAAGTCTAGATAGCTACTAAGACTAAACAAACAACAACTTAAAATAAACTACTAAAATAATAATATCTCAAACAATCTCAAATACAAAGTCAAATATCTCAACTTATTACAATTCAAGTTCAAACATAAAAATCTAGAACAAGTCTACTATGCTAGTCAACTGGTCACTCCTGAAGGTTGGGGCTCAATGTGGCGAATCCCTCATCAGGACCATAGCAAGGGCACGTATCTCTAAGACAACCATCTGAAAAATATATCCAGTCAGGATGGAACGAGCACACCTCATCTAGCAATCCCAAGTATATGACAAAGACTATAAAGTAGTTATAGATAATTATACTTGATGGACATGGCAAGTCTGAGACATGAATTGAAATAGAACAACAGTTTAGAACAGGAAAGTAAATATAGTGAATCAAGAGATCATGGCAATAAAGACTGTAAAATAGAGCTAACTGAACTAGAGTAATGTGATATGAGTCCAGATAATATGATGTGAGTCCAGGGTGAGTCCAAATAGTACAATATGAGTCAAGTGTAATTCCAGTGTGAGTCCAGTACAAGACTCTAATAGTGTGTTTTAAAATACCGAGTTCGACATGTAAACGACTAGGGGTAAATACGGTGCATCGTACACTTAGCAAGTATGGGATTGCTATCATTCCAGAATAGACCAGTAGGGGTGATTCTAGTATTTGGGAATATTTACATGTCTACTCGTGTATTTTCCTGCCCGACAAGTACAAGTGAATCCATAACCCGACACGTAAATCGAGCACAAGTCTATCCCGAACATGATGATGCCAGTAGGTGATTCTAGTGGTAATTCCAGTAGTGATTCCAGAAATAGAGCCCATACAAGTAAAATGTGAGTGTCGCATGCAATGAATCCAGAAATACCAATCCGTGTTGACAGAGAATCAATAGAACTAAGTAGAACTGAAATACAGTAATCAACAAGTAAATGAAAGAACTATCAGAGAATGTACTCGCCTGATACCTTGTGCGATTGATGAATACAAATGTCCGAACCGGAGTAACAATATCCTATTTAGAGCAATACAGGTTAAAATGTGTTCAAAAGGTAATAATTGAAGTTTACAATACAATCTACATAATTTTAGGTCAATCTAGGTCAAAGTCAACTCTTGGTCAACCTTTGGTCGATTAGGTCAATATCTAGGTCAAACTTGTTCAACTATAGCTATTGGTCATTTCTACCGTCAAAGGGTTAATACTAGACTATGGTCAAAATCTAGGTCAACTTTGGACTTATGGTCAATCCTATCTAAGCTAATCTCTTATTTCTAACCATATACCCCCAATACATATACCTATAATGTATAACATATTCCTTACTCATATTATCTTACCCTCAACTCAACCTAGTATACTATAACACTTATCTCTCAAACATGTCAAAGCCTTAACCAACATCCTTTGCATACTCTATATTAGATACCTAAGCTAAAAGGGATACCTTAGTCTAGTAGGTAACCCTCATCTAGATGTCTAGGTAAGAGTCTATTACCCTAGTTAGTAGGATACCAAGTAGTTACTTATTTCTTAACTGTCCCAATACTATGACTTGGATACTTAAGGTAACCCTAATACCAAGTAGTTACTTATATCTTAACTCTAATATCTAACAAAATTGATACAAATCACATCTAGTTCAGACCAAAATGGACTTAACCCTGTCCTATCCTTCCTCTCTTAAGCCCATAAATCACCAACTGAAACATCCTAACATAAACTAACTAATCCTATATGATATACACATCACTGCCACATCTAATACAACCTAACATATGAACTAACTCACTCACTCCTAACTGATATACTACCTCCGATTCCCCCAATCTGAGTAATAAACTTTGATACCCAAGGCCAGACCTCTGTTGCTCCTACTGCTGCAAAGCCAACCCTACAAACATATACAACCTAACATAACCTATATATCATAACTACATCTATCTAATCCCTCAAACATGTTAATACTCACATACATATATATGATACTCATATATTTACCATGTAACTTAATCTCAGAAACTGAAACAACTACAAGCAGGAACATGTTTGCATATATGTAAGGAGCTATATTAGGATAGTGTCTAAAACAGTAAGAGCATGGTAGTGAAGAACATGTATTTTAGGATATTAAGTAGTGGTCTAAAGTGATGAATGAGTGAATGCAGTATAGGGGAAATGAAATCTGCAATGCAATAAGCTCTGTTTGCTTGGAATGCAATGAGTTATTTAGCATGTAGGGGATGCAAATAGGCAGTTTAGGGTCTGAACTGCAAACAAAACCTGGGCTTATAATAGGTAATAGACTGAACCAAAGGAAACTCCAACTGCTGTAATCAATTTGAGCTCTGAATATCTGTAAAAAACTAAACAGGGAATGCATCACCATGAATTGATATAAAGAATGAGGACTGCACTTAGGTCTGATACAACTAAGGACTGATACATGGTTCTGATACAAGTCTAAATCAAGGACTAGTACTCCAAGTTCCAAAGGAACTGAACATCAGGGAATTAACCAAAATATAAAGGGACTGAACCAACATAGGATGGATACTAAGTAAGCCAACTGTATACATCAAGGGGGTGGGTCTGATCTAAAGTGTATTGTGTTATTACAGAGCAGTGTGTGTTCGAGTGTCAATAGGTGAAGGTGAGCATGTGTCATCATGTGTGCAGTCAGTAAAGTGTACATAAAAATGAATGAGTGAATGAGTGTAATTGCAAGTGTCAAGCCAATGTATCAAATGGTGTACAACAACCAATGTCAGGTGTCTATGAAGTGTGTAAATGAAATATCAATACGTGTGTGTGCCAGTGTCCACTTAGGTGTCATAGAGTCTAGGTATCATAGCATGAATCAAAGTGGTATCGAGCAGTACATGTGCTCGACCCTGTGTCAAGTGTCAAGAGATGGAGGTGTGTCAGGTGTCAGGGTGTCCATGGAGTCAGCAAGGACATGTCCAAGTGTGTCCAAGATGTGTCGAACTAGCCGTATCAGTAATCAGGTATGGTGACAGTGGTGCATGCTCGATAGACCACTGTGGGCCAATTATCTCTTCGAATACCCAACGAAACTAAGACAAACTTCATACGTGGCCTGACAGACATTGCCCCTACCTTACCAACCAGTAGCACTAAGTATCGTGTCCAGCGTATTTGGACACGCGGGTAGCAGGACAACTCCAATGTCAGTACAGCAGTGTGGTGTAAGTGTCCTTGTATCCAGTTTGATATATGACACGACCCAAAAACCAATTCAGTCATCAATATAATTAATCTTCACATAAATGGCTTTCTAAAAATATAATTTTCACAAAAAATAGAGAACAAAAGTTTCAAAGGGGCATTTCGTCGAACACTTCGAATACCCCTCCGATACTCTTACGATACGCACACCAAATAGATTCGATTTGAACCCAAATTTAGCCTAGGGCTAGGGACACCCTAAATGAATGCATCTATGGTGAGAAATCAGAAAATTAATAGGTTTAGAGGTCGTTACCTATTGAGAGTTGGAATCTCAATAAACAGCCCTAGATCTAGATCTCCACCAAGCTCCAATGGTCAAATTGCTTCCAATCCTTGCTAGCTAGCCAATAGATACCTCTTCTATACTAGGGGAGTGTATTGCAATTGATTTGGTTCAATTTGGAGTTGATTTGGTGAAAGGGGACAAATTTGGGAAAGAACACCAATTAGGATTAGGGTTTGTAATGAAAGGGGCAAGAGGGGGCTAAAGTTTACTTAAATAGGCAAGGGGAGACCTTCATTGGCTGGCCAAGTAGTGTGCTAGGGTTAGGGTTTGGTGAAATTTAGTTTAAAGGCCTTCCTTTAGATGTAATTCAAGCCTCTTTAGGTAAAGGCCCAAATAGATTAGGATTTCCACTAAATATCTAGTCTAACATAATATATAGATATTCTAGAACTTAGTTAACCTTATTAATTCTACAAACTAGGCCTCTAGGTTCATGATCAACTTCTAGATTAGGGTAATTCTAGGGTTTTACTAACTATAACACTTAGCACATTATCAATTAATTAAAATTCAAAATAAATCAAATTTCACAAATTACCAAAATGCCCTTGCTCTAAAAAGTGGTGGTGACAGTGTCGTCCCAATACCTAAAGCAACTATGGAGATTGTCAACCTCCCACTGGCACGAAATGATGGTTTGGTACCACTGTCAACAGCTAAGGCAAAATTATGTGGGTTCATCCAGACCTGGTTGATGAATTTGAGCAGAAGATATCGACATATGTTTCCTCTAACAAATCGAAGAAGTCGGCTAAATACAAATCTTGCAACATGACTGCAAACGAGCACTCTTCGTTTGACGACCGTGTTCCCCCTTTGATGGCTACTTTTATTTCGACAAAGTCCATGTCTTCCTCTTCAAAAACTACTCTGCCAACATCAGAAGCCAACTACCAACCTGAATTTCATCGATACAGTCAGCAATCTCATGAACTGATGATAAAGATGGGATATGACTTTCATAAAGCACTAGGTTTGAACATTAGAAAAGGGTCCTTGATACCTATATCTTTACAACTTCAAGACAACAGGTCTCGTGTCAGACTAGGATTTGGGACAGATCACATGATTCCCCATCAGAAAAAGAAGCCCTCCAAGAGCAAGACACAAATGAGAACCTGTAACATGGTTTCCCTTTCACCTGCTTCAGAAGAGAAAGTCTTGACCGGTACTAGGTCTGGTAGACTCTTATCTCCGATACTATCCAGATGGTCAAGAGAATGAAGTTGTCACTCCTCCTCCTGCTTCTGATGCTCTTTTGACATCAGCTCCGCCAGCTGACTCGGGTCCTTCTAAGCTGACAGCAGCTGATAAAGGCAAGCAGCCAGTTCATTTTGATAAGAACTTGAATAAGACTACTCCACTACACGGCCTTCAGAAGCTATACAACTTTGAAATATTGGCTCAGCTAGCCAATACTCTAGCAAGACTATCAATCTTCAAACTTCTTCGTCTCTCAAAAGAAACTCGAAAAACATTAAACGAAGCTCTAATACAAGCTGATACTTTCTTGCACATCTTAAGAAGTCAGACGAAGAGCCTATGGCATGCCCTCAATGTTATAGTGTGATGAAAATAATGCCAAACATCACTTTTACCCAAGATGACATTCTGCTAGAGGACAATCGATACGACCGACCTCTTTACTTCACTGGGTATGTCGACACAATGAAGGTGGATAGCATTCTTATCGATCCCGGGTCTGCACTCAGCATAATACTGAAGACTTACTGGATTCTCTAAAGATTCCAGTCCATAGTCTCTCAACGATAGTGATAACTATTCTGGGATTCAATTCTCAAAAAAGTAAATCATTGGAAAAGATTCGCTTCAGATTCTAAATCGGCGATCTCCGTACGAAAGTCACCTACTATGTGATTGACAACTACGTTTCCTACAACTTATTGTTAGGAAGGCCGTGGTCGCATGAACATAATATTGTGCCATCCATGCTCCACCAATGTTTTAAATATGTGGACGACAACAGAGAAATCAAGAAAAAAGTTGCTGACCTCAATCCTTTTCGAGGTGTCGAGGCCTATTATATGGACTTTGTCACGACCCGCACCCACTTTTCGGGATATGATTGCGTGTCCAAGACATCCTATGTCGCAGTGTCGGCAGTAGAATGTTGTCTAGCCACAATGCTGAAAATCACATAAACTAAATATTTTATTTGCTCATTCACAAAACTAGATTAAATTTCAATATTCACAAGTTTTACATTTGAAAAAATATAAACTCTTACAAATATTGAAAACTACCAATACATCTAACTAATCTTCTTTGGTTGACCTCTGCATATACCCATGTCTCCCCGAATGATCCAAGCACAACGTAGCAGGTGATTATCTAAAAAATGTTAGTTTTCAGTCAGGAATAGAACAAGTACAATTCATTGAGTGTAGTTCCATGATAACAACTATAAAATAGAGGTTAGCGATAAAATACAAGATGAGAGAATCTGCTATAACATGGTGATACAATAAACTAGAGGCAGAAAAATATATGAAACATATAAAGGGTGGAAAAAGAAAACATAGCTATCTAAGTGTGTTGAAGTATTCCTTTCGATGTGTGATCGGATGGGGCACTACACCGCAATGTCTACGATGTCTAAACAGCAAAAAATAAGCACTATCTATGATGTCTACATTGCATGAAATAAAATACTGTCTATGATGTGTACATTGTCTACGATGTCTAAATAGCAATAAAATGAAGCACTGCCTAAGATGTCAACATTGCATGAAATAAAATACTGTCTACGATGTCTACAACGTCTACGATATCTAAATAGCAATAAAATAAAGCACTATCTAAGATGTCTATATTGTATGAAATAAAATACTGTCAACGATGTCTACAATGTCTACGATCAGATCACACATCTACTTGGTACTTCTTCTTTTCGACACTACAGGTAAGAACATGAAAAGATATAAAAAAGAGACAACATGTGGTATCCATGCGACGAGCATGTCAAGAATCAAATATAAAATGACTAACAATGAACTATAGTAATTAACAATATCGAAAACAAACAACAAATGTACTCGTCTGGGGTCCTTTGCTGGTGAAATCGATAATACCAACCACTCAGTACGCCATAACAGTCAAACTCGCGCAACAGTCTCCGGATGCTGAAACAGACATCACCATGTATTTGGTATAAAATATATGTCTATAAATGCCTGTCCAAAAGTCTAATTATGGACACAGGGACAAAATTGTAATTTTGGGTCAAAATAATATCCGTCGTTGGACTCGCTTTGTACCGAAAAGTGTGCCAGTATATAAGGTCTCTAAAATTATCATGCTATATGTTTACAGGTCCGATTTGATGATACGAACCGAACCGTATGTCCAGAGTTGGATTCCGGTGGACCGTGCGCAATTTCGTCCATTGGATCAGGTCGCGGGCCTGCCAAAATAGCGTTCTGGTCAACTTTCTCAGAATCGGACCAAACATAACATACAGGACCAAAAAAATGACACGGTCCTGTTGGCATAAGTTTTGTCTCGAAATTACAAACGTGCACCAAGTAATGGACTAGTTTACAAAGGGGCCGATACGGGATATCTCGACCGATACGCCTTGATTTCGTCTCGCACGCACAAGGAAATCGAGTTTCGTCGAATCCCACACGTCGACAACATCCATATGCGTCTTTTGATGCTCATAGGTTGCGACTACGTCGCCCGATTTTTCGGGGCACACGTCGTATCCAAAATTTTTCTATGATTCTATAGTTTTTAGAACAGTTTTTCCTTAATTTTCGAGGGCGAATAACTTTATGTATAATGGATAAAAAATTAATTCTACAAGAAGCATTTTAATCTTGTATGTGTTATCTATCACTATTTCAAATTGGGTTTTGAAAATTCTAAGTATTTGGTTCAAGATTAGTCTTCCACAGCAGGGGTTTTGAGTCATCTTTAAGTTCTGTTTTCGAACAAAAATTTCCCAAATTTGTGTCGAGTTCCTGATCGAATTAATGGGTTACAACGAAATCCCTTTAAAGGGTTATGAAGACGATCACGTTGTCTATATGTAGGAATTGACGAATTGAAAAAGATTTGGTGAGGTTTCAATTGGATTCAAATCACAACGTTTCCCTTATTCACGTGGGAACGCGAAAGAAAAGGAAGTACTATTTCTTGAACAGTACTATTCCCTTCTTTATTTCTTTATTTTTTTCTTTTTTATATAATATATAAGAATAAAAGTACATATATAAATCAATACATATATATCTTATATATATATATATATATATATATATATATATATATATATATATATATATATATATATATATATATATATATATATATGTATATCAATACGTATATAACCAATCTCAACAATTTATATGAATAAGTGAATATTTGTCTTTATATATCAATACATAATTCATGTGTATCAATATTATATACCAAAAAACCCTAAAAATATTTAAACATAATAAATATTGTTGTAAATTATTTTTAGTATAATAGGAAACAGAATCCTAAGAGATAGAATTTTAGGAAAAATAAGTTTTGTACACATGTACTAAGGATTTTTATTTACCTACTAAAAATATTATATGGTTATTTACTAATTATTTATAAATATGAAAAATGCCCAAAAAATTATTTTTAAATAAAATAATAATTTTTTTATCAAAATAGGTGGTTTACATCATGTCCAACTTATAAAAATTTCGTCCTCAAAATTAAAATAATCTTAATGTATATAAAATTTGAAATAGCGAGATTTACAAGAAAGAAGGGAGGACAGGTGCATCAAATTAAAACTCGATTTTCTTTCTAAACGATGGATGAGGTGGTTATCACATGAACCCGATTGACATCATATTCTATAAGATGGGGTATTCTTGGTTCAGGGCCCTAACCAACTTATATAAGTTAGCTAACCGTGAAAATCATCGCTACAAAACTTTTGAGGAGGATAATTCCTAGAGAGAGGCATGAGTATATTGGGTACTTCTAGCCGTATTCATGGTTCCTAAAGGAAGCCTAGATAGTTTTTATAGCGTTCTTGGTCAATAACTTCTTTAGGAGGATTATTACAATCTAACATAATTCCTATTAGTCATGCTTTCAACAAGATGGTAGGAATCTATTGTTCGAATAAACTAGAACATATTGGTTCGCAGGAAGTTCAGTCTTCGTCTAATATGGGTTACTAAGAGATGAGATCAAAGAATTTAGGGGAAAGAAGAATTCATGGGCTAAGAGATGAGAGTCCTTAGTAAGTGTAGGAAAACCTTTCTGTAGAACTTGATTAGGCAAGAGTTTGGATCTTTTAAGTCATAATGACTGGTGTATGGGATCGTTGTTTGGTGTTGTGTAGGAGGCATGTGCTGGCTTGAGTGAAAAGCATATGTCATAGATGTGATGCATCTCATATGGATCATGGGTATTTAGTTTAGTTAAAGGAATGGGTCGATATTGTATGGTTAAGATCCGTTGGAACAAAATGGTCATCTATGGTTTATTCTAAAGAAATTTTGCCATCCATGTGGTGTAATGGAAGTGGAGCACAGGAAGGTGTATTTGTGTGGAACATGTATGTTATGTGTGTAGCTTGACTGGTCTAGTTCATGAGTGTGAAATTTGTTGGAAGGAAAATGCTAGTGTTGTGCTCCCACTATCAAAGTCACGGTTGTAGGTATCTAATAATATGGATTGGAGCGAACGTTATGAACCTCTGTTTTATTAGTTAAATTAGAAACCAATCTACCCCAAACATTTGCATTTCATAGAGGGCTTGTCTATACACTTTGGGAATTCCATTCTCGAAATTGAAACTAAGACACGATTCTATGATGGATGGAATTTGAAAAATCATGGTTGCATTCTTCTACCGTGGTTATCTAAAAGTATGAGCAAAGGATATAAAATGCAATACGAAGATCGTATCGCAACTTCCCAACAGGTGGAAGAATGGTTATGAATGGAATCCAAGTTTGGCATCTCATTCTAAAAGACAGAGTATAGTAAGTTCAAGGTCCTACCCAATTTACATAAATTGGTTATCATGGAAAGCAAAGTAATAGGATTCCTAAGAAGATCAAATTTCAAGGAGATGTATGAGGATGTGGGATACTTCTGATCGTAGTCGCGGACTCTATAGGAAACCAAAGTACAATTTATTTAACATTGCCCATATATCAACCATGTTTCATCAAAGCAGTAGGAGAGGTCTTAGTCAAGCATAGCCAAAAACAAGTTGGTACGACATCATTTCATTCATCGCATAACATATGCTACGAAGGGATACGGTTAAGGAATTTATGGAAGGAGGATTAGTAGACCTGGAGATGGGGACTACATAATAGGTGTAGGGACTTATTTTCTAAACTTTGGTTTTATAGTCCAAATATGGCGATATGCATGGATGGGTTTAACTGGGTCTCAATGGGTTCCCTAATTGGACATCAATCTTTGATTTAATGAACCTTAGATTTTAACCTATATTGGATGGACAAGATCCTATAAAATCAATCTGAAACATTTTTATTAGGTTAGGGTAACCTATAATATGTTCCAACTCAAGTGGTTGGGCTAATTGCCAGTCGGGTTGGTTAACTTGGTTCCTAAAGCCCGAAAGTGCACCTTCCATGACTTTTGTGTTTAAGTAGCATAAGAGGACTCAATTGAGTGGTACACTAGTGGCATGTGCATAGTGGGCTCCGAGTAGATCACAACCATATATTGGATCAAAAGATTTGAGTCAAGCTTGGATCTCCAATTGAATTCGAAAAATATATCGGTATTACGGTAAGATTTATAGTTAACCTTTTTGAATGGAAAGTCATATCATAAAATTAGAGTATAAGGGAACGTGTTTAAGTGGGGCATAGTATACCTACATGAAGGTGGGCTCGTCTAGGTCTTGCGTACGAAATTTGTTGGAAGGTAACAGCTGGTACTGTGTTCCGAATGTCAATGCCATGGTAGAGAACACCAAATGATCTAAATAGAAAGTGGGTGTTCATGGGGCAATGATTTATCCTCCTAGTAGGAACAAATTTAACTTAATTAATCGATAATCCCAGAAATCCTAAAATTAAGAAGGGTTTACAATCTATTCACTCCAGAAACCAAGTTACGGCTTTTGGATTAATGTGGTTAGAAAAATTCCAAAGTAGTGACATTGTACCTCGACTCTTGGTTAGAATATTACACGACATAATGGAGAATGGGATATGGTAGATATGAATCAAGTTCAAGATCGTTATTTGATTTCGAATATATGGAAGACGACTGTGTATATATAGCTTTCATAGCCATAGGTGGTATGGCGAGCTAAGAGGGACATTCTGTGTCTATCTTCCCTCAAATACAAATGTTTATTTTTTTCGAAATAAGTAAGGACGAAAAATAATAAAAAGTTCAAGAGAGAGGGGATCGAATGTGAATATGAGGTTCCAAGGGTGATTAAATAATTCAAGTTGTCAAGGCAGTTGCGAATGAGATCCTAGAAACATCTATATCTCAATCCACATAGGACAATCATATGAAAAGCAAACCAAGTGCACTAAGGTTGATCAGGCCATAATACACTGATTCTAATTAGACAATATGTTAGTGGACGTCCCCATTAAACATATGTCCTGAACAAGCTAGATAAAGAATAAGCTTGTAAAACTAGGCTATAATAGCAACATTAGTCAATGTATCTAAAAATATAGGTATACAAGATTTATGATTGAAATAAGGCACAAGTAGTTCTAGTTCATCAAAATCTAAGACTCGTCCGGTGTTGGTATCTCTCTAGTTGTCCTACTTGTCTTTTTATCTACGGTCTTGGTCGACCAATAGGTTAGGGACCTCCAAACTCTATAGTCTAGGTAAACTTACTAGTGTCAATCAATTACCTCGTTAATAGGTCACCAGGATAACATGATGCAAGATTGGGAGGCATGCTACCCAACTTATAGAATTTCTACTAGTATTGGCTTTGAATCAATGGGACATACAAGGCATTTTTCTAACTTCTATAGTATTCGAAAACTGTAATCATGTTTGAAGTCATTTTACTGAGAATTATGCCTCGCTAGTATACTATGGATGTGGTGAACCCCGCAGTCTCCATAAGTTAAATAAATGGCGACAGTGCGCTGCTGTCTTGCTATTGTAAATTAACGAATATTCTTCCAATTATATTCGTAAGAATTCAAAGGTGCTTCTAGAGATTCAAACAAGTTGACTAAGATAGAAAAGCGTAAGTATTGTCCTTGAAGTGAAAGTATCCATTTATTTAAAAATCAAATGATCGATTAGGTATCAATTTTGAAAATTAAGCGATCGACAAGGAGAAACAACAGAACTAAAATTTCTAATTTTCTATTTCTCTCATACTCGAGGATCGAAGGACAATATAAAACAAAAACTGTCTCAGAATTACTATATGGATAAATAGGTCATGTTAGGCTCAAAAGTTAACAAGAAATAGAGTATTGACTTCCTAGAAAATAATTTCTTATGGAAATAAATAATGGGTACGGCCTAGGCAGGAAGGTAATTCAACAAATTATCAATGTTAGGGATTTAATCCTAGGAAGTCCTAGTTTACTAGGCGAACAGTCTATCCACCTTTGATCCTACCATCGTATCATGTACCTAATAGGGTTTTTAGAATTCGATAAATCCTTGGCTAAATCACACGACCTACGTAGTAACCTTAACTACCCAACAATCAATTTCAATAGGGTTTTCCTAGTCCTAGCTATTCTCCTAAAATCAAATTAATCCTAACTATGAATGAGCACTTCCTAGTCGCAGGCTCACAATAGTACGACTAACTTAAGTACTATCACGAGTTCACACAGTTTACAAAAACTGACCTGCATGGGCTACCACAAAAACTTATCACGACTTGTACCCCCTTTTCGGGATATGATTGCGTGTCTAAGCCAGCTTACGCCGCAGTATCGACGGTAGAACGCTATCTAGCCACAATACTCAAAATCACATAAACTAAATACTTTATTTACTCATTCACAAAAATAGATTAAATATAATATTCACAAGTTTTTTTTGAAGAAAATATAAACTCTTACAAATATTGAAAACTGCCAATACATCTAACTAATATTCTATGGTCGACCTCCGCATATACCTATGTCTCCCCCAATGGTCCAAGCACAACGTAGCAGACGATTATATGAAAAATGCTGGTTTTCAGTCAAGAATGGAACGAGTACAATTCATTTAGTGCATTTTCTATATATGATAACAACTATAAAATAGAGGTTAGACATAAAATATATGATGAAAGAATCTACTATAACATGGTGATACAATGAACTAGAGGCAGAAAAATATATGAAACATATAAAGGATAGAAAGAAGAAACATAGCTATCTAAGTGTGTTGAAGTATTCCTTTCGATGTGCGATCGGCTAGGCACTATACCGTAATATCTACGATGTCTAAATAGCAATAAAATAAGCACTGTCTACGATGTCTATATTATATGAAATAAAACACTATCTACGCTGTCTACATTGTCTATGATGTCTAAATAGCAATAAAATAAAGCACTGTCTATGATGTCTACATTGCATGAAATAAAATAATGTCTATAATGTCTACGGTCAGATCACACATCTACATGGTACTTCTCCTTCCCAATACTACAGGTAAGAACATGACAAGATATGATAGAGAGACAAGATATGGTATCTATGTGACGAGCGTGTCAAGAATTAAATATAAAATGACTAACAATGAACTATAGTAATTAAAAATATCAAAAATAAACAACAAATATACTCGCCTGGGGTCCTTTGCTTGTGAAACCGATAATACCAACCACTTAGTATGCCACGACAGTCAAACTCGCACAACAGTCTCCGGATGCTGAAACATACATCACCACGTGTTTGGTATAAAAGATGTCTAAAAATGCTTACCCAAAAGTCTAATTCTGATACAGGGGCGAAATCGTAATTTTGGTTCAAACCGATGTCCGTCGTTGGATCCGCTTTGCATCGAAAAGTGTGCCAGTATCTACGATCTCTAATGTCGTCAAACTATATATCTGCGGGTCCAGTTTGACGATACGAACCCAACCGTATCCAGAGTTGGATTCTGGTGGGCTGTGTACAATTTTATCCAATGGATCGGGTCGCGGGCCCGCCAATATAAAGTTCCGATCGACCTTCTCAGAATCGGACTAAACTTGGCTTATAGGACCATAAAAAAGATACGGTCCTATTGGGACAAGTTTCGTCTCTAGATGACGAACATGCACGAAGTTATGGGCTAGTTTGCAAATAGTCCGATATAGGGTATCTCGACCGATACGTCTTGATTTCGTTGCGCACGCACAACAAAATCGAGTTCCGTCGAATCCCATATGTCGACAACATCCACACGCGTCCTTCGATGCTCACAAGTTGTGACCATGTCACCCAATTTGTCGGAGCGCACGTTGTATCGAAATTTTTTCTAAGATTCTATAGTTTTTAGAACCGTTTTTCCTTGATTTTCGAGGGCGAATAACTTTCTGTATAATGGATGAAAATTAATTCTACAAGAATCATTTTAATCTCGTATGTGTTATCTATTACTGTTTCAAATTGGGTTTCAAAAATTCCAAGTATTCGGTTAAGGATTAATCTTCAAAAGTAGGGGTTTTGAGTCATCTGTAATTTTTGTTTTTGAACAAAATTTTCCCAACTTTGTGTCGAGTTCCTGATCGAATTAATGGGTTACAACTAAATCCCTTTGGAGGGTTAAGAAGACGTTCATGTTGTCTATACGTAGGAATTGACAAATCAAAAAATATTGAATAGGAATTGAGAATTGGGGCTCGAAATTAGGGTACCTGGGGGTTTCGGAAATAGAGTATCCTATGTTGGCGATCAGTTTTTCTAAAGTTATTCGACGACGCAGCGGCCGACGGCAGTGTACGGTTGGGAAATGCCGCCTAGGTGTCGAGGATGCTCGAAAGCTACTGCGTGGAGGTTTGTGGAAATTTTTGAAGAGGATTTTTGGAGGAACCCTCTTCCGTTCGTTCGTCCATATAGGAATTCAAATCCTATTTTGGGTCGGTTTCTCAGTTCAATCAACCGAGGATTTGGTGTGAGATCAGATCGAACTAGAAGAGGATCGGGTTGTGATAGGATCGGCAAATCACAGCGTTTCCCTTACGTGCGCGAGAACGTGAAAGGAAGGGCAGTACTGTTCCTTGAACAATACTGTTCTGTTCCCTTCTTTATTTTTTTTTGATAGAATATATAAGAATAAAAGTACATATATATATCAATACATATATATCTTACATATATATATATTATATATATATATATATATATATATATATATATATATATATATATATATATATATATATATATATATATATATATAACCGATCTCAACAATTTATATGAATAAATGAATATTTGTCTTTATATATCAATATATAATTCATGTGTATCAATATTATATATCAAAAAACATAAAAATATTTAAACATTATAAATACTGTTGTAAAGTATTTTTAGTATAATAGGAAACAGAATCCTAAGAGATAGAATTTTAGGAAAAATAATTTTTGTACACAATGTACTAAGGATTTTTATTTACCTACTGGATTCTATATAGAGAAATATCATATGATTATTTACTAATTATTTATAAATATAAAAAATGCCCAAAAATATTTTTAAATAAAATAATAAATTTTTATCAAAATAGAAGGTTTACAGACTCCAGGATGTGCAAAGAAGAGTACATTAAGGTCGTGCTGGCTATAGACACAGAGGAAGATTAAAAGATGACCCAGATGAAGTCTTGGTGATTCTAGTCAAAGGACACACCTCTCGTCCTTCATCTTCTCAGATGCTACCCATCACTCTCGCCCCTCCTACTGAAAAAATAGAGCAAAGGGAGCTCACCTCTTCTGAGCATCTTCGTAACAAGCCTACTATTTATCTTTCTCCTCCTTTTGTTTTCGACCTGGCAGCGTCTCCAGCCAAGGTCACAAATACTGTTGTAGCTGTTGAGACTAAAGATATCAATAAAGCAGTGTTTCCTTCACAGTACATTGATGTCAACTTTTATGCATATTATTACTTAGAAATTCTGGACAATTTTGAACCTCTCACCTTAGAAGCAATTTAACCTTTTTAATATGAGATAGTGTACAAACTGGTACAAAATTCATTCTTCGTAGTTCCTCCCCGGAACGACAATGAGCATCCAATTCTCTTCAGCAGAGAACGTAACCAAAGAACTACACCCGACAACGATTCTGAAAATGACAATCCTGGCAGAATACAACTGCGTCATTATAGTCAGCAATCCAACAACACTATCCGAAAAATGGATTATAATTTCGGGTTCAGACTTAATGGAGGTAAAGGTAGACGAACTCCTATTCGACTACCCACTCCGAAAGGAAGGTCATTACAATATTATAACAAGACTAGACATGGGTTAGGCTACTCTACGCCGATTACAACCCCAGATAGATATAAATCAGACGAAGAGATACGATCTCACTCTTCCTATTTTGCTTTATGGGATTCAAACATCATCATAGGGGAGGTTCATCAACTGACTCTATCTGTCAATATGGTGATAACTGAATTCTCAGAAGACGATGAGGATGATGATTTTATTGAGATTTATGAGAATAAGCCGTGGACACAAAGGATGTATACTCAATGGGAACTTTGCTTCGAACAGCGAGAGCCACCCATTGAGGACGAACTAATCCAAATCGACGTCGGAGACAAAACATCTTTGAGGCTAATCTTCATCAGCAAAAGCCTTTCTGAGGCAGACAAACAAGACTTGTTCTAACTCATTAGGGAATACATTGACGTGTTCACTTGGAGCTATGAAGATATATCTGGACTAGATCCTCAGATCGCTACTCATAAGCTCAACATCTTGGCAAATGCCAAGCCTATTAAACAGCAACAACGACGGTTCTGACTTGATATGATGGACACTATAGAAGCTAAAGTCAAGAAGCTAATTGCCTGCAACTTTGTTAGGTAGGAACAACATATTGACTGGGTAGCTAATATTGTCCCGGTTATAAAAAAAACAAGAAAAGTTCGAGTCTGTATTGACTTTAGAGACCTCAACGCTACTTGTCCCAAAGACGAGTTTCCTCTGCCAATTACTGATATTATGATCGACAACACCTGCAAGTTCGAACGAATGTCTTTTATGGACGGATGCTCTGGTTATAATCAGATCAAGATGAATCCCGAAGACGAAAAACATACGTCCTTCCGTAATCCTCTGGGAGTCTACTGCTATACTATCATGTTGTATGGTCTCAAGAATGCTGGTGCC
This sequence comes from Iris pallida, assembly GCA_029216955.1. Classification (NCBI taxonomy): domain Eukaryota; kingdom Viridiplantae; phylum Streptophyta; class Magnoliopsida; order Asparagales; family Iridaceae; genus Iris; species Iris pallida. The sequence goes on from JANAVB010022597.1 coordinate 27,215,798, forward strand.
ACCTATCAGCAGGCTATGAGTACTATTTTCTGTAAATATTTATAAAAAACAGTCGAATGCTATGTCGATGATATTGCTGTCAAAAGTCGTCTAAAGGAAGATCACATCCATGAATTAAAGACTATTTTTGATCTATTGCATCAACATCAACTCAAGATGAATCCCACCAAGTCATTCATAGGAGTCTCTAGTGGCAAATTTTTCGGATTCGTTTTTATCTCTAAGGGTATACATGTTGATCCTGAGAAAGTCAAAGCCATCCAAGAGATATGTCCTCCATGCAATCAAAAAGAGCTATGGGGAGTCCAGGGACGACTTTCCTATATCAGGAGATTCATCTCAAATCTCTCTGGACGCTGCAAACCGTTCACGCAACTAATAAATAAAGGTGTGTCTTTCGTTTGGACTGATAAATGTCAGCAAGCATTTGAGGACATTAAGCGGTACTTGATGAACCCTTCAGTCATAGTTCCTCTAATCACAGAAATACCTTTCCTGATGTACGTTCGAGCAATGGATCATTCCCTCGTTGTCCTCTTAGCCCAGAAGAACAATGAAGGCCATGAACAAGCAATCTACTATCTCAGCCGCACAATGATCGGTGCTGAACATAGATACAGCCCGGTGGAAAAAGAATGCTTAGCCTTAATGTCCGTCGTCCAGAAGACGCATTATTATATCACGGGACAAACCATCCATGTCATCTCCAGAGTCAATCCTCTGCGTGTTCTGTTGAAGAAGCCTAATACACTCAACTCCTGACTTTCTACATAGGCAATGCTGCTAATGCAGTATGATATGGTGTATATCCCGCAGAAGTCTGTCAAGGGTCAAGCCCTAGCTGACTTCTTGGCTGCTCATCCAGTTCCTGAAACTTCCAAACTTTATGATAAAATTTCTGATAAAACTCTAGATTCCAACATGACTTCAGAAGGAATACTCGCTTGGCATCTATTCTTTGATGGTGCGTCTAGAATCAGACCCGATGGTATCATCATTGCTGGAGTAGGGATTGTCCTTGTATCCCCAGAAGGTTTAGCCATTCAAAGAGCATATTCTCTGGACGATCCATGCTCTAACAATGTTGTCGAGTAGAAGGCTTTGCTCATCGGTCTCCAATTATCTAAACAACTCGATATCAATTACCTTAAAGTTTATGGAGACTTGATCGTTAATCAAGTTAGAGGCACGTATGAATTTTGACATCAAGATCTCATCTCCTATCAAGAAGCAGCAATTAAACTTGCTATATCGTTTAAAGGTTTCTTTATTGAGCATGTACGTCGAGCGTGCAATATGGAAGTTGATGTACTCGCTAATCTAGCTATCATGACCTGCTCCCGAATATTTGGATACGAGCCGGACACGACCAACCTACGTTGGAAGAATCAATGTAGTAAGATGTAAACATCTAAGCAAAACTCCAAGAATAACATGAAAGTAAACATCACAGCATCTAACCATCCCAGAATGATCACCATAATCCACAAGTCATAATAAATTTATACATGAAAGTACCAAAGACAAATCCGATAACAAGAATGAAATACAACTATGAACTCCCAATATACAATATCTAGAAGTAAAAATAAACAAATCTAAACTGATAACCTCTAACTAAGTCATGGCTCCATCCTGCTCAGCTAAGAATCTGGGCTCGGGCCCATAAGGTGGACGATATCCTCAAGTATACCTGCAACATATCCAATCAGGAGCGAAGCAAAGTACAATTTTAGGTAATGAACAAGAACATCATGATATGAAAAAGAGTACAGGAGAACATAAAATATAAAGTACAGAAAAAAACATGAATAAGGAAGTACAAGAAATAAAGTACAAGAAGTAAATCCTGAACCTGAAGTACAAGACATGACATGTGCACAATATTTGAAATACAGCTAGATATATGTGACCGACTGGGGTAAGTACAGGAATAAGCACATGAAATGGGTACGGCTTAGAGCCCGCGTGCACGGTGCGATAACTAAGCTATTAACCTAAATTTATGATCCTTGGGTTTGGTCACATAGCTAGTGTATTTCCTCTCCCCAAGTACAAGTGAAACATAGAAATATAAAAGTACAAGAGTATATGATATCGTGTCACATCGTGTCAACAAAAGAAGCACATGATATGAATGCAAATGAACATAAACCATAGAATGTACTTGCCTTACTCAGGGTGATCGGGAATAGGGAGAAAAGCTGTATGTCCTCCTGATAATAGGTATACGCTGGTTAAGCTCTAAATCATCAACTACTATTAACTCATAACTTAGTTCTACCAATTAGCCAAATACATATATATAAACTAGCTTAATAAAATTATTATAAGGTTAGTTAATAGATTCACCTATTAGTAAAATGACACTTTTTAAAATTATAACTAATATTTTGAAGTATCTGCGCTTAACTTGTTACTACAAATAACTAAATAATGATATATAGAACTTAAATTCTACACTCTACTTAGTCCACACAACCATATTCCAAGTCCACCTCCCATCATCATTTCACACCTGTTCTTATACACCTCATATTACTTAACAGTCTGACACAATATGACCCCAGAATTTGTTATAGAAATAAGCATGGTCAAAACCAGTTTAAACACAACTACTACTTCTCCAAGCAAAACTCTGTAGAGTAAACACAAAACCTACTTCAATGATACTTCTCAAGTAGAACAAGAGTTCAAACGGCTAACCGATTCACCAGGACACACACACACACGAGTTAATGTCTAATTTATACATTAAATCAAACTTATAACACCAGGTCCTCTACACTATAATTTCTGACTCGCCTTGGCCCACTAGTCTTCATTAACCTACTGTACTCGATTCCCATCCATAAGTATAGGCTACCACCCATTTTTCCCATCCAACTGTAAATCCAAGTCTAAAACAAATTATATAGAACCCAGCAAGAAAAGATACACAGTTTAGGAAAGTAGAGACAAAAAACCAGAAATTTATACAGGAACTCTTCATTATACTAAAATAGTCTCTAAATTCACATGTTCTGCTTCCCGCTAAAGTTATACTCCGGTTATTCTCCTGCACATACGACCCTGACACTGGACACACACCAATGGACACGATGTATTCCTGACTCGACCGAATCAACTCCTTGTATCCGAATGCCCCTGACCAATGCCAATTCCCGTCAGTCTACTGCACCCGACTCCACACAGAGCAAGCTGGACACGAACAAAAGCACTAGACATGAACACACTCTTCCCAAATCCTGATCCTCCCTAATATTATATCGTTCAATTTTGTAGAAAAACTCTGTAACGATGAGAGGGACAGACAAATACCTGAAGAGAAGAAATCTAATCTGAAATAAGGACACACCCAAAGAAATCGGACACAGCCTTCTTGTGTTTCAGTGCAATACGAGGTCAGATGACTGCAACTCAAACGATCTTTCTAAATTCTTGGACCCATCAATATTCCCAATCCAGAGATATGCTTGAATTTTTGACCAAGAAAATAATGCAACAACTCATCAAGAATTTCACAATAAGTTTATTCGAAATTTGAACAAAAATTGAGGTCGAGACTCAACGATCCAACTTCGGAGATCACTAAAATATTGCCAAGTGTTCGCCGAGCCCTCGAAGAAATTCGAGACACTCGATCGTTGACGACGAACCCTTCAGAAGAAATGTCGCCGAGGATGGACGAACGCTGCCAGGAAGAAACCACGCCCAGACGTCGCTGAGAACGGTCGTGCCTCCTTTGAGAAAAGCTGATCTCGTCGACAGCATCGTCGAAGAAGGTCATCGAGCCACTGCTGCCGTTTGCCGTCCGCCGTTCGTGGCTCGTCTCGGAGGGCTCGTGTACCGCCGTTCGATGTAGTGGAGACTTCCGCCATGGCCAATTGTCACAACCAGTTTTCTAAAATGAAGGTAATTTTGAAATTTTGTAATTTTAATCATTTATTGATTTGACATTTAAATCATGATATGATTTTTGGTAATTTTTAAATCATTTTAAAACTATTTAAAATCATGACTTGTGATTTTGATGATTTGCTAGTGAAACCCTAGAGACTGTTTGACCTAGAGCCTAACCATGTGATTAGGATGTTTTAATGTCATTTCTGGCCTAAGGATATTTTGCATTTGACTTCTTTGAATTATTTTGATATTTATTGCGTTGGTGATTGTTGATTTTGACCTTTGATATGTGTAATTTTGTGATGGTTTTGTGTCCGTAGCGGACACGTATCAGTTTTTATTTACAAATATTTGATGTGCCTCAAAGAGATTTTTTATTGCTGATTTTTTTTTGAAAAGTATTTGAATGAGATTGTTTTCTTCATGTGTTTCCTGTGATTGCTTTGTTTTAATTTCGAGGACGAATTTTTTTTAAGGTGGATAGATTTGTCACCCCCAGTTTTCAGAAATAGGGGTTTTCCCACATGGACACAACCACAACACAAAGGACACTCCTATGACCTCCAAATGGACACGAAATGGACACAAATGGAGATACAACTATGGGAGTCATTCCTATGGAGATGAAATGGGAGGTGGCTCGCTTCGTGGCTAGGTGCTTGGTTTATCAGCAGGTCAAGGCAGAGAGGCAGAGGCCCGGTGGATTGTTACAGCCGTTGCCCATTCCCGAGTGGAAATGGGAGCATATCACTATGGACTTCGTATTAGGATTGCCGTGTATACCAGAAGAAAAAGACGCGATTTGGGTCATCGTTGACAGGTTGACCAAATCGGCCCACTTCTTGCCATTCAAGGTGGGTACGTCTACAGAGAGGCTGGCGGAGAAGTATATGCGGAGATAGTCAGGATTCATGGGGTTCCGGTCAGCATCGTCTCAGATCGGGATAGTCGCTTTACTTCCCATTTCTGGAGGAGTCTGCAGACCAGCTTGGGCACTCAGCTCAAGTTTAGTACTGCATACCACCCCCAGACGGACAGACAGTCGGAGCGGACTATTCAGACACTTGAGGATATGCTACGGACGTGCGTCCTGGACTTTGGAGGTTCCTGGGAGGATCATCTTCATTTAGTGGAGTTTGTTTACACTACCAAAATACAGTAAATTAGCGACGGACAATTAGCGACAGAAATTTTCAGTCGGTGTTAGCGACGGCTGCGTGGCAGCTCGCCGACGGATTACCTACCACACGCCTTTACATTTTTTATTTTAATTTTAGGGGGAGGAAATGTCGCATATCCATCGCTAGGTATTCGGAGATATAGCGACGAATCTCCAGTCGTCGCTATGTAGTCGATTATTTGACAGAAATTGTGTAGAGAATTGGCGGGACATTTCTTCGACTACGTAGCGACGGATATTCAGTCGGCAAGTATCAATAATAGCGACCACTTGGCGACGGATAATTAACAGTCGCGTTTCCGTCGCTAAATTTACGTTCCAGACTTAAAATGAAACGGCGGGAGGAACTTTTCGTATTCCCCCCAAAATTCACTCTCTCTCCTCTCTCTCTCTCCCGCGGCTTCGGTGAACGGCGTCGGCGTCCTCTCCTCTCTCTCTCCCGAAGGTAATCCTCTCTCTCTCTCTCTCTCTCGATCTCTCTCTCTCTCTCTCTGTCGTAGTGTCGACGTAGGGGCAGCGGGGGCGGCGAGCTTGGGGACATTTGTGGGATGGACGGCTGGCTTGGGGCGGGGGCGTCGGGGCTGGGCGGCGGGCTTGGGGCGGAGGCGTCGTCGGCTGGACGGCTGGCTTGGGGCGGGGGCATCGGGGGCTGGGCGGCAGGCTTGGGACGGGGGCGTCGGGGGTAGGGCGACGGGCTTTCATGGGGCGGGGGCGTCGGGGGCTGGGCGGCGGGCTTGGGGTGGGGGCGTCGGGGGCTGGGCGGCGGGCTTGGGGCGGCGGGCTTTGGTCGGGGGCGGCGGGGGGCTTTGCTTATCAAATTCATCTGAGTTTATATATTGGCTAAATAATGTGTTATCCATATTGGGTGTTATCCATTAGTTTGGTGGTGTTTGGATTAGTAAATGTGGATATAGAGTTTGGGTTCATGGTGTATATGTTCACTGTGTCAAGGACAGTGCGAGTTCTTCATCTGCATAAGTCATTTGTGTGCTTCTATATAGATGTATATATCTATACATCTAACTGTGATATACATATATATGTGTATGTGTGCTTTAGAGAGTGAGGAATGAAAAGGCAGGCCTACCATACCTATTAGTTTGCAGGACGGCTTGGGGTTTGATGTGTGAGTGTAGACATGGTAGGAATTATAGGTAATTAATGCTAGTGTGACTAGACTAAGGTAGTGCTTGCTAGATAGTAAGGACACTCTAGTATCCTAACCAAGTTAATTTTAGACTAGATATTTAGGATATAGCTCCCATATCCTAGAAGTGGACTCTTGCAATTTAGAAATAGATAGATTGACTCAGTTTGATTAATTGACCTATAATCGGTATCGGACTATATCCTAAATATACTAGAGTGTAAACATGGTAGGAATTATAGGTAATTAATGCTAGTGTGACTGGACTAAGGTAGTGCTTGCTAGATAGTAAGGACACTCTAGTATCCTAACCAAGTTAATTTTAGACTAGATATTTAGGATATAGCTCCCATATCCTAGAAGTGGACTCTTGCAATTTAGAAATAGATAGATTGACTCAGTTTGATTAATTGACCTATAATCGGTATTGGACTATCGGTATCGGTATCGAACTATCGAACTATCGGTATCGAACTATCGGTATCGGTATCGCACTATCGGTATCGGTATCGGTATCACACTATCGGTATCGCACTATCGGTATCGAACTATTAGTAACAACTGTACTTAGATTTTTCTCTTCTCGAGCTAGAATACTAGCGGATCCACCAGTTACATGATTATATACTAATTCTGTTTAGTTTGTCTTACTATACAGATTTTTACATCCAATCTGTGATGGATCGTTATTTCGTTGATTGTACATGGATGTACAAATGACAACACGAGAGCAGAATAGGTATGAGTGACGATTTTCAGGCAGGCGTGGAAGTGTTTCTTAAGTATGCCATGAGCAAAGCTTAGTTTATGGACGGTAACAAAATCAAGTGTCCATGTCGTAATTGTCGCAATAGACGTTACGAAGAAGTGGTGAGTGTAAGAGATCATTTGACCCGTAAGGGTTTCGTACGTGATTACGGCCTGTGGTCATCGCAAGGTGAACTATATGCCGAAAGACAGGTTGCGAATGCTGCTATTTATGCTTTTGATGATAATGCTGCAACGGATTTTGTCGTCGATGACGATGAATGCTCCGTTGATTATGGAGACGTGCAGCACCTTGCACGAGATATGGTGTACGACGCGACAGGGCCTAATTTTGATCCGGAGGATCCTAATCCTGAGGCAAAGGAGTTCTATGATATGTTTCAGGATGCTGAAACTTCTTTATATCCTGGTTGTGATCCACATTCCGTACTGTCAGTGACGATGCAGTTGTTGAACATAAAATCCGATTTTAACTTGCCATAAACTTGCTATGATCGGATTACACAACTAATGAAGGAGGTGTTACCGAAGGAATCAAAAGAGCTTCCAAAAAACTTCTACAAGTCGAAGATGATGGTCCGACAACTGGGACTGGGGTATGACAAGATAGATTGTTGTCGCAACGGATGCATGTTGTACTACAAGGAGAACGAGGATATAGAAATTTGCAGCTTCTGTAATGCGGATCGTTACAAGAAAGTCAGGAGAAAAGGAAAGTCAACTAGAAAATGACGTCCTTACAAGTATATGCATTACTTGTCGATCACGAAGCGCTTGCAGAGGATGTATATGTATCAGAATACAGTAAAACACATGACGTAGCACAACGAAGAACGCACAAAGGACGATAGAGAATTGTCACATCCTTTGGATGGAGAGGCGTGGAAATATTTTGATTTTCGCTATCCAGATTTTGCTGCAGAGCCCAGAAATGTACGCATGGGGCTATGTTCTGATGGATTCGCCCCTTTCGGGCAGTCGGGATCTCAATACTCCTGCTGGTCGGTCATTCTGACCCCTTACAATCTGCCACCATGGATGTGTATGAAGAGTCCTTATATGTTCTTGACAGCTATCATACGGGGTCCCAAAAATCCGACGAAGAATATCGATATATATTTACAGCCGTTGGTGGATGAGCTAAAACAGTTGTGGGAGATCGGCGTCACGACCTATGATATTTCCAGGAAACAGAACTTTCAGATGAGAGCTTCACTGATGTGGACAATCAATGATTTTCCCGCATACAGTATGCTGTCGGAATGGAGTACTCAAGAGTACTCACGGCACCCTGTCTTGTCCGATATGTATGCAAAATAGTAAGGCGTTCCGCCTTAAGCATGGAGGAAAAACTTCTTTCTTTGATTGTCATCGTCAATTTCTGCCCGCGAGTCATCCTTGGAGAAAGAACAAGGACGCATTCAGAGCTGGAAAACAAAAATTTTCTCATCCGCCTGCCAGATTGTCGGGATACGATATTTGGGAAGATGTAAAGGACTTGCCCACTGTAATGGAAGATCCATCGAACAATCGTGTCGATGGGTTCGGACAAACCCATAACTGGACCAAACGGAGTATCTTCTGGGACTTGCCTTATTGGAAAGATAATCTTATAAGGCATAATCTTGATGTTATGCATATCGAAAAGAATGTGTTTGATAATGTCTTCAATACCGTCATGGACATTAAAGGAAAGACGATGGACAATCAAAAAGCAAGACAAGACATTGCCGAGATATGCAAGCGTCCTTATCTGAACTTGATACAAAGGGGAGCTGCTGGACAATTAAGTAAGCCGATAGCACAATACACATTGAGCAAGGAAGATAGATTAATAATCTGCAAGTGGGTATCTACTTTAAGATTTCCCGACGGCTATGTGTCAAATTTGTCTAGATGCGTTGACCTCAATGAACGCAAGCTAACGGGAATGAAGAGTCATGACTGCCACGTGTTTATGGAAAGATTACTGCCCATTGCTTTGAAAGAGTTGTTGCCTTCTGCTGTATGGGTTCCGTTGGCCGAACTATCAATATTTTTAGGGATATTTGTTCAACTAAGTTGACTGTGCAACACATGGTTGAACTTGAGGAGAAGATTATCTTAACAATTTGCAAGTTGGAGAAAATATTTCCTCCTGGCTTCTTCGACAGCATGGAGCATCTACCGATTCATCTAGCATACGAAGCCCTTGTCGGTGCATCTGTTCATTATCGATGGATGTACCCATTTGAAAGGTACATAAAAATCGATATAATTTAAGTTGAATTTCAGTGGGTTTTAAAATTCTTTCGTAATTCTCAAGATAATTTGTCTCTCTAGATACCTACACCATCTAAAGAAGAAAGTTGGCAACAAAGCTCATATAGAGGCTTCGATATGCGAAGCATGTCTTATCGAAGAGGTGTCAAACATCTTCTCCATTTATTTCGATACTCATGTTAAGACAAATCGAAATAGACCTCAAAGGAATGACGAGGACGTTGAGGATGGAAGAATATTCAATGTAAGGGGCAAGCCTGTTGGGGCTAGTAAAAGACGGTGGTTGATAGATGACGAGTATGATGCCGCTCACCGATATGTCTTGTTAAACTGTGACATACAAGAAGTGAGAGATTTGGAGAAGTAAGTCAGTACACTTGCACTCTTTATAATCTCAAATTTGATGAAGTAAGTGACTACACTTATATATTCTTATTTTCTCTAATAGTGTATTTAGAGATGAAGTCAAAATGAGGAGACCCGATATTACCGATGAAGGACTTCAAAGAGAGGTTGATTGTACATTTTCGTCATGGTTTCGCAAATACGTAAGTAACTGTGATTATAATTGAGATTATTAATATATAATCTAAAACATTTAAATTATAAATATTTGTTTACAGGTTTTATTGCCTGAAACGACACTCACTCATGAGAGTGTTCGTTATCTGGCACTGGGACAGAAGAAGCAAATAAAGACTTGGCCAGGCTATGTCGTTAATGGCTTCAGGTTTAAGTCAACTCAGAATGCTATAAATGTCGAATTTATCAATGACGGCATCAGTACCAAGGATTCTGGTATTTGCATAAGAGGCACCATCTATGACGACGAGCCGAACTTTGACTATTATGGAGTGCTTCGGGATATTGTAGATTTATAATATACTGGCCCATATGATATGCATATTTTGATGTTCAAATGTGAGTGGTTCGATACGACACCAAATATCGGTTGGAGAATCGATAAACAATTTGGATTTGTCGATATAAATTATCGCAGGAGGTATAGAGGGTCTGATACATTTGCGATAGCAAATCAGGCAGTTCAAGTCTACTATACAAGCTATCCAAGGCGTCATAGAGATCGATTTGACTGGTGGGCAGTATGCAAGATTAAATCTAGAAATACATTCAACGTTGGAGACCCAGCATACCAAGAGGACCAGATCGAAAAGTTCCAATACTTGGGACAACACTCAGATACAATGGATATTGAAGATATTGTTGAGGAAAATAGAGGGGGAAAAGAGGTTGATACACAAGACTTAGTTGTCAACCAGGGGAGAAAGAGGCATCTTGTCCCAAATATTGAGGCAGAAGAAGAAGAAGAAGAAGAAGAAGAAGAAGAAGAAGAAGAATTTGATGGGGATGAGGATACAGATGAAATCGACGATGAAGATAAGGATGAGGATGAGGATGAGAAGGATGATGATGAAGACGAGGCCGAGGATGAGAACGAAGATGATGATTAGGTTAAATATTGTTGTATATTGAAAACACTTCCAAATTCGTGAATTAAGTTTGACCTCATAAAAGCAATTACGTGAATTCATGTTTTTTTCATTCGATTATTTACTTATTGCAGATGACACTCCTAGTCTTTTTCGTCGCGACGGCACTCGTCTCCCTACCGGTGGTATGTATATTTTAGTTTAGTTTTTTATATCCATTTACACTTTTATATTGTTAATTATGTTTATGTGTTCTATTTACAGGTCATGATGGCTGGCCGTGGTCGTGGTGCTGGTGGTGGTCGTGGAGGTAGTGGTGGTGGTGGTGGTGCGGGTCGTGGTCGTGGTCGTAGTGGTACTGGTGGTCGTGGTCGTATTCAAAGTTCCCGGGATGTGACCCCATCGAGCGAGCCCGACCCGGAGAGTACCCCGGGCATAGACGCATCCCGCCCTCGATCGACCACTTCATCGAGGCATGAGTCCGGATCTGCTAGTGGATCCGTTCCGCTATCGAAACCACCAGCAACGAATCCACCAGGGGATGCCCCAGTTACTGCACAGTGGGCCCCAGAGTACCCCTATACTCGGTTCCATCCGGTTACTGGAGAGTACATACGCAGACCCGCGGATCCTCCGACGGCACCAGAGAGGCCGAGAGGCGAGTTCCGACGAGAGCTATGGCCCGCGGGGACCTCGTAAGTAAATTTAAGATAATTTATTAAAGTTCTTTCATTTATTCATGTTAATAATCCAGTCGTTTCTTCTTTGTAGGTTTTTTCCGTTTAATGTTGGCAGGGCTCTTGGAGAAATTATCAGGGCTAACTTCCACGGTCCCTACCTCAACTTTTCGTCGGTGCCCCCAAACGTGCAGTACATCTGGCTCGACGAGTTGAGGGTATATATCTATATCTTCTGGTTAATTATTAATTACTCTTTAATCAACCATTTTTTAAATTACGTGATAATTGAATTTCTATGTTAGACGACGTACTGGTGGCCCCCCGTCGCGAGGACGCGATCCGCAGGACCTACAGAAGCGCTGCCTTGAAGAAGATACGGGATATGATTCATGACCTAAAAATGGGACATACGAGGCCGAATTGGATCTGGCAGGAGTATTATGAGGACCTCTTAGGTATGATGGAGACCCCTGTGTACAAGAAGAAATCGGAGAAGGCGAAGGCGAACCGACAGGCCGCGGGCCTTCATACGGGGGGATCAAGGTCCCACGCAGCGACACTTACAGATCTGGTGAGCAACCGTAAATTTATTTCACTATCAAATTAGGTATTATTAATTAAAGAAGTTAATTAGTTTCTACGAAAATTTCGTATGCAGGTCCAACGGGCGGTGAAGGAGAGAAGGGCGTCAGAATCGGTCACCATGCACGACGTGTTCCAGCATACGCACAAAAGATGGAAGGACGGGAGCTTCGTCGACGAGAGGGCCAAGGAGACTGATGTAAGTACTTATGTTTATGAGATTTACGTTAGAATTAAAAGTATTCGGACTATAACTTAGGTAAACTTAGGATTCACACTTAACTTAGTGAAACATAGGATTTAGATTACAACTGAGGTAAATCTTATAATATAAACACATTCATTTGATAGGCTGCGTATCGTGAGGCCCTTAGTCGGGCTCAGTTAACTAACACCGAGGATGTCAGTGAAACGATGCCCGCCCGGACGCCCTCTTCTTTGGCCGCTCGGAACGACTTGTTCTTAGATACCGTCGGCGGCTTTAAGAAAGGATTCCTGTACGGAGTCGGCTCCCTAGGGACGTGGCACATGGCGACGCAGAGATTTCTACCGACACCGCCTCCTCCCGTGGTCCCGGCAGACGATGATGTTAGGTCGCAGCTTACGCAGCTGCACGAGGCGGTGTCGTCCTTACGGGAGCAATTTGCCACGTACTTTTTGCCTCCATCTGCTGCTGCCGGTCCGTCTGCTGATGGTGTTGGTCCGTCTTCTACTGGTCCGTCGACTGCTGGTGTCGGTCCGTCTTCCGTGGGTCATCTTTCTTTCAACCCTGATGCCCCTGTGGTACCGCCTACGACTGTAACGTCACTCCTGGATCTCATGTCCCCAGAGCAGCTACGCCGACTTTCGAGCAGTGTCTACAACGGCTTGCCTTCATACCTTGTGGAGGAGTATATTCGTCGGTCGCATCTGGGATTACCACTACCGGACAATCGACCTCCTCCTTCTTCTTAAAATATTGTATTAAGAAAATTTGGAATATTTGTGAGATCTTTGGATTAATTGTGCTATAATCAGATTATAGCACCGGATATTATGTTACTCTTCAGGATAATTGATGTTTATTTTCTATTAATTTGGTTTGGTTTGTGATTCTTAGATAATTGGTGTGCATTAAATTCGTATGTGCATATTTGGTCTATGTGATTCTTGGATAATTGGTGTGCATTATATATTTGGTCCATGTGATTGTTGGATAATTGGTGTGCATTATATATTGGTTTAGTTTATGCATATATTTGTGAACAGGGAAAGTGCTGCAATTTTTTTTCCCAAAAAGCTCAGTTAGCGACGGACTAGTGACTGTTTCGCGACGGATATTCCCAGTTTCCGACGAATTTCCGACGAAAATGCCGTCGCTATCTGGAGATTTTAAACTGTTTCCAGGTAGCGACGGGTGATCGACGAAATATCCGTCGAAAAGGTTCTGGTGGTACATACTTCGACGGAATAGCGACGGCCGATCCGTCGCCACGGCGACTGATAATCAGCCACTAATCAGTCGCTCTCGCGACTGTTTAGCGACGGACAATCCGTCGACAAGGTTCTGGAAATGCTTGACATTTCCAGAACCGTGGCGACGGATAATCAGCCACTAATCAGTCGCTTTTTCGACGGCGTAGCGACGGATTAGTGACCACTCTTCCGTCGCCATGGTGCTGGAAATGCCAAATATTTCCAGAACCTTATCGACGGATATTCCGTCAGTAATCCGTCGCTCATTCGTCCTTCGTTATCGACGACTACCGACGGATTAGTGACGGAAGGATACGCTCTGATACGCTGTTACGACGGTTTACCGACGGACTTTACGTCGCTATTGTCTACACAGTTCAGTATTTAATACTTGAAATGGACGACAGTCCGTCGGAAATTAGTCGCTAATATCTCATATTTTGAAGTCGATTAGTCGTCGCTATTTCGTCGCCTAACGACTACATAGCGACGGACCCTTATTAGCGACGAGCTGATTGCCGACGGATTGTTTTGGCCAAAATCTGTCAGTTATCGGTCGCTAATAGGAATTTTCGTCGAACTGGCGACGGATCCGGCCGTCGCTAAATCGATAAATTTTGGTAGTGTTACAACAACAGTTTCCAGGCCAGCATTGAGATGTCACCTTTCGAGGCTCTGTACGGGCGTAGGTGCCGTACACCCTTATCTTGGGATGATATTGGAGAGCGAGCTTTACTGGGGCCAGAGATAGTTGTTGATGCAGCCGAGAAGGTGAAGCTCATCAGGGACAGACTTCGCGTGGCGTAGGTCAGACATCGGCACTGGGACGATAGCCACCGGAGGCCGTTGGAGTTTGAGGTACAAATTAGAGTAGGATTAGATTTAGGTTTGTTTGTTTGTGATTTTTGATCATGTTTGTTTATTATAATTAATTGAGACCTTGCTTGTGATTAGGTCGGAGACTAGGTTTTCTTGAAGATATCTCCGACTCGTGGTACGATACATTTTGGTGGAGGCGGGAAGCTTAGCCCGCGCTTCATCGGCCCTTTCGTTATCAGCGGAAGAGTCGGTGACATTGTATACAGGCTAGACTTGCCGCCTGTGCTAGTGGAAGTCCACAACATATTTGATGTATCACAGTTGAGACGGTACGTGGCTGACCCTAGCCATGTGCTCGATCATTCAGAGATTGAGGTTGGACCTTCTCTCAGCTATCCAGAGCAGCCAGTGGAGATACTGGATCGACGAAAGAAGGTTCTGAGGAACCAGGTGATACCCTTGGTACGCGTCGCATGGAGGCATCATTCTCTAGGAGAGTCTAACTGGGAGCGGGAGGATAAGATGCGCGAGCGTTACCCATATCTTTTTGGACCGTGAGGTATACTTTCTATCCTTCTCATCAGTTGCATTTCGCCTTTCAATTTTGAGGACAAAATTCTTTTAAAGAGCGTAGATTTGTCACTACCACAATTCTAGTTTGAGGGTATTTTTGACATTTTTGGGATAATTTGAATTTATTAGAATTTATTTGAATTTATGGGAATTTTTAGAAATTATTTTGGAATTATTTGAATGAGGGTTGACTAGGTTGACTTTGACTAGCTTTGACTTTGTGACCTAACCCTAGTTAAGTTGGACTTGACTAGATATGAGACCCTAGGTTAAGTTAGGTTAACCATACTCTAGTTAGTGAAAACAATTAGGAATATTGAGATTTGAATAGAAAGTTTTTGATCACAAGTCATGACTTGTGATTTTTAAGTCATTGATTTATGACTAAGCCCAAAGCCCATTAGCTAAGTGCCCAAACCCTAACCCTAACAATTTTGTCCAGCCACTTAACCCATCCTTGGGATCCCCCCCTTATAAATAATCTCTTAGAAATTAGGGCTAGCCTCTAAGGAAGAACAAGCTTTAGAAAGAGGTAATGTCCCAACTTCAAAAATCCCTAGAAAATCCATTTTAGCTCCTTTTTTTCCCCAAACAAATTGCAATAGGTTTTAATTTTAGTATTCTTGCTGTTGTTACATTTTATTCTCAGATTCAAATCAGTTTGGAGGAGTTTCACCATCAAGAGGAACATCTCTCTTTAGAGCTTTTTGGGGATTTTGATACATAGAGGTAACTTCCTATTTTCACCATGAAATTCTGGTTTTATTGCATATCTAGGGAGCCCTAGGCCTAATCTAACTGTAGGAATAGGAAACCCTAGATTTTGGTCCATTTCGTGTCCTATTTGGACATGTATCAGTGTCCCTATGCTAGTGTTTATGAAAATGCCACAAAAAAACTTTTTGTGTTATTTTCGAAATCTATTTGAATGGAAATTACTATTTTGTTGTCGCTTACATGTTTTTTATGGACTGAGGTGATTATGGTGTGGTGTCGTGTCTGTTTGGACACGGGGACACGTTCGCACGGGCTCGGGACTGCCTGCCCTGCTGTTCGAGGGTTGTACCGGACACGACACGCAGCCACTTGACACGAGGTTTGACACACTTCATGGGGCACCCACTGACACGCCACGTGTCAAGTTTCAGGGGCCCACGTGGCGTGTCGAGGGAGTTATCCACGTTGCACTGGTCGGGGCTGTCAGTTCCAGTCGGATTTTTTTGACACTGATACGGCTTTCGTATCACTCACAGACACGTCGAGGACACGATGCAGGTCGACCTAGTTCTAGCCCTAGTATAGGCGTACACGTGTGCACGAGCACGTGGCCTAGTTCGTGCTGTGTCGTGTGCACGACACGCGTGCACACGTGCACGATACAGTGCACTGAAACAGTGCCTGTGTGTACTGTTTCGAGTATTAAATCACTTGGACACGTTTGTGTCCACTTTGGTGGACACGAACATGTTGTATGACACATACATACTGTTTATGAACATAACCAACCTTTTATTTTGTATTTTAATATGTTTTCATTAGGTTTTTAGCAATTTACCAAATTCTGAAACTAGGTATCATTATCCTGAAATTCCAGTTTTTGAAATCGATTTTGGACAGCTATTTTAATCTAATTAATACTGTTAATAGAGTGGTTTAAGACCTCATATTGATTCTCCTATATGATTTCTAAGTGTGTGTTCGAATTTGGATTGATTGGTGGTATATGGGAATCAAAATGGGGATTGAATGAAAAACTGGAAACTGGGAATTCAGATTTCTGAACTGAATAATGGTTTTCAGTTTTTGATTTGTGTTTTGATTTCCCTTCTTTTCCCTTGCTGTCAATTTTTGAACATTAATGTAGTTGGTCTCCCTTCTAGTTTCTGTGAAATGTGTATTGTTGGGGGATCTATTAACTGTTCATGTGCACATTAGGCATACACACACTATTTCAATCTCGTTTATTCCCTACACACATGTAATGTATTCCCTCACTCACAGTTACACACACACACACACATCTCTCACTTATCACTCACAGTCACACACACACAAGCAATTACATACACACATTCACTCACACCCTCACCTAGACACTATCACATTCTCATGTACCCTCTCACTTTTAACACACACACACACACACACACTATTTTTACTCTCTCTATTTATATCATGGATGCATAGTTATATATGTATTATGTAGATATGTGGATACATATATGTAGGTATCTTATATATGATAATATGTGGATGTATTATTATATATGTATTATATACATGCATGTGTGATATACATATAGGTAGCTTGTGTATATATATATATATATATATATATATATATATATATTAAAAAAAAAAAAAATATATATATATATATATATATATATATATATATATATATATATATATATATATATATATATATATATTTAGTATGTGAATTCATGTGTAGGCCTAGATGTAAACTAGGATGTGTGATGTTTGGTTTGACTTGTGTAGTATGAGTTGTAATGACTTGGTATACTGGCATAAGCCATTTTAGCCTAGTTTAGACTGATTTGGACTAGTTAGTCCTAGTATAGGCTAATGTAGTCTAGTATAGGCTAGTTTGACCTAGTTTAGACTTGATAGACCTAGTTTGACCATAGTTGACCAAGTTTGACTTCTAGGATTGACCAGAGTTGTCCAAGAGTTGACTTTGGCCTAGATTGACCTAGACTCATGTAGAGTGCATAGTACAACTTCATTTTACCATTTTAGACTTGTTGTGATTTGTGCTATTCTGATTAGGAGCCAGACACCACTCCTCGGACAGTACTTCCATATTGGACACTCAGATACCAGGCGAGTACATTCTCTGATCATTTCATATCCTGCTTAGAATTATTTTTCTGCTTTAGATTACTTTACTTGATGCTGTCACGACATTATCACGGATTGGTACTATATGGATCTCTTCATGCGATGTTATCCCCCTCGGGAGCATCGGGTACATTGTGTCATGTGCGTTTCACTTTCATCATGTACTCCTGTGCTTTCACCATACATGTATACTCCTGTAAATCATGTACTCTCATGTTCGCGGAGCCCTCATGTATAATATCATATGCACCCTTTCATGGGCCCCTATGTGATATCATGTATAATAACATAACCTGCTTAGATCCTTGTATATTGATTGGGGAAACGGGGGAGTGCTAGTAGTCATGTGAACAATTTCATAGTAGTGTAGATCATGTGAAACTCCTTAGTGTAGATCATGTACAAATCTGTTCTGTTCACATGTGCTATCCTGTACTCTGACTCACTAGCCACTGTTAGTTCTTTACTTATAGTAGATATTTCTATTACAGTTCTCTCTCTCTGTTTACATACTGTATTCTTCAGTACCTGTATCTTACTCTACTGTATGTTTATATTTTCTAACCTGCTATGATCTGTTGAGATATACTGTGCTCGCTCCTGTCCTGACTGGACCTGTTAAAAATATTATAGAGGACGAGGAGGAGGCCTGTCTGGATACCTTCTACGGGGCAGCCCTAGACGACACTTGCGAGCTGGACCCTCAGGAGGACCCAGCTCTAGCTGAGGACATCACCCCCATTGCCTAGACTAGTTTAGTTAGGCTTATCTTATTTCATGTTGTCATGAGACTGTTTAGCTAGACTTTACTTCTGTTCAGAGATTTGAGTTGTATATATTCTTTCATATACTGTAGCTGAGTTTGTACTCTGGATATTGCTGGGATATTATCTTAGACTACTTTATTATCTATATTTCCTTGAGTTTTCATTTCGTGCTATCTCTTTCTTAGTTGTGATTGAGTTCATTTACTGCTATGTCACCCCCATTCGGGGAGTATAAACTGTTTAGAGATATATTGTTAGATGTATGTTGACCAAGGACAGCGTTCTATCGCCGACACTGCGGCATAGGCTGGACGTACCCACGTCTCGTGCCCTTACTCTAGGGTGCGGGTCGTGACACGTTTTTAGGGTGGCAGGATATTATCGGAGATTTGTGCAGGATTTCTCCCGGGTTGTAGAGCCGTTGACTCGGTTGACCCAGAAGGATGCTGAGTATGTTTGGTCAGAGAAGTGTCAGGCAGCTTTTGATGAGTTGAAGAAACGGCTTACAACAGCTCCGATTCTGACATTGCCTTCAGGATCTGGTGGTTTCACTATTTATAGTGATGCTTCAGGAAAGGGGTTGGGTTGCGTCTTGCAGCAGCATGGGAAGGTGATTGCCTATGCTTCCAGGCAATTGCGTCCCCATGAGAAGAACAACCCTACCCACGACCTGGAGCTGGCAGCAGTGATATTTGCTCTAAAGTTGTGGAAGCATTATCTGTATGGTGAGAGGGTGGAGATCTTCACAGATCGCAAGAGCTTAAAGTATTTGTTCACTCAGAAGGAGTTGAACATGAGACAGCGCAGATGGCTAGAGTTGATGAAGGATTTTGATATCCTACTTCAGTAGCACCCAGGGAAGGCCAACGTGGTTGCCGATGCCTTGAGTAGGTATTCGACAGCCATGTGTTTGACCATGGATCGGCATTTGCTTACAGACTTAGAGAGCCTTGGGATTGAGGTGATCATGCCCGGAGTGCAGATGCAGATGTGGGGCATGCAGATTCAGTCAGACTTGGTGGAGAGGATCAAGTCGGCACAGTTTGAGGACGTTGCTCTGCGGTGTCTCCGAGAGCAGGTTCGAGCAGGATTGCTGGAGGACGAGTTTTCTCTTGCAGAGGATGGTGCCTTGAGGCACAGTTCCAGGTTATGTGTGCCCAGCGGAGATCTCAGGAAGCAGGTTATGCAGGAGGCCCACAGATCTCAGTACTCTATACACTTGGGTGCCAACAAGATGTACCGAGATCTGAGGGAACATGTTTGGTGGTCAGGGATGAAGCGACATTAATTATAATGTAGACAAGATTTGTCACCCCTAGTTATCAAAAACAGAGGTATTTTTATCATTTTACATTTTTGAATATTTTTGAAATTTATTTTATTATTTATGATATTATTTTGGGGTTGAAATTTATTTTATTATTTATGATATTGTTTTGGGGTTATTTGAGTCGGGTTCGAATTTCAACTCAATCCGACTTGAAACGGGGACCCGGGGGGTAGTTTGACTCTAGTGGGACCCACACACTAGTTAGGCATGGCCCACATGATATTAATTTTAGTTAGTAGTTAGACTAATTATTTATGGATAGGTTTAGTTTAATTAGAGACTTAAAACTAGACTAAATTGACCTCAACCTTTAACCCATTCCTAATTTAAATCAAATAGATTAGTGGAGGGCATTTTAGACATTCAAATAGGAGACACCTCACCCTTTTTGGGCAGCCACCTATGGGGGGATAAGGAGTGAGTCGCTCCTTCATTCATTTGTTTTCATCCACTTTCTCTCTCTTGTTCTTCCCCAAATTAATTTAGAGATGAACCTCCATTGATTTCATCTCCAAATTAACCTCTTCTTCCACCAAATCTTCTTCATTTCTTCTCTACTCCATGGTTAGAGGGTGCTAGCCAAGTTTGGGAGGATTCGGAGCTCGTTCGTGTCCTTTTAGAATCTCTACGTGTCGGTGTCGTGTCGGAAGGATTTTCCTTTGAATCTCTCTTCCGGAAGGTATAATCTCTCCTCTAATCCATCCCTACATGCATATAAAAATATTTTGAACCCATAGGAATGACCCCCATGGTTGTATCTCCATTTGTGTCCATTTCGTGTCCATTTGGAGGTCATAGGAGTGTCCTTTGTGTTGTGGTTGCGTCCATGTGGGAAAACCCCAAATTTGGACACACTATGTGTTGTTGTTATGTATGAATGAATTATTACATGTTTAATCTCATATCTTTGTATTGGAGATGTGTTCTATAGTGTCTCATATATATATATTAGTGTAGAGAGTGAGTTCTTGATATATTATGTTATATACTTGTGTTTCTTTTGTCTCAAACTACCTAAATTCGTCATAATATTTATCCACGTTTTTAGTAACAATAGCAACTTAGAAATGCCATAACTTTTAGCTCATAACTCCAATTAATCTCCCATTTTTTTAAAAGAAGCGTATCGAAGTTAGCTTTCTAAATATATATTTTAATAAGTCAAATTCGTTCTAGAACTTTCTGTAGAATTGTTTGATTGTCAGCTGTACGAAAGACGAACGCGTTTCGGTGTTTTTGCGATTCCGGGAGCTTCCGGACACAAAAATGTGATCCGTTTAAAGTTTCGGAAAGCTAACACAAAGATCTATAATATACTTTAATCTTAGAATTTAATGAATGCTTAATTTGTACAGTATTGATTTTAAGTAGAAGATTACTATACGACATATGCATTTTCTATATCCTTGTATGTACAAATATGTATGTATGCATGTGTATATATATGTGTGTGTGTGTTAAGAGAATGTAACATAATATAGAGTATGCATAAATGATATAATGTATGGAAGTATATAATGTATTCAAATATGTATGTATAGGTGCATGAATGAATGAATGAATGAATGAATGCAATGCATGAATGAATGGATGAAATACAAGCATGTGGGTAATGCAAGGTATTGAAACATGTATGCAAGTATCCATATGCAAGTAAGTAATATAATCAAGTATGAATGTATGCTATATATGAATACCAACATGATAGGAATGTATGATGCCATATTAGCACTTAGCACCATGTTCATATGTTAAAACCCCCTTCTACATGTTGACAGTAACCCCAAGCATGAATACACATAAAACCTACTTACTGTTATGAGTAAACCCTTTGATGTATAAATAAACCCTTTTGTTATGATTAACACCCACACACACACATGCTAAACCTATGCTTTATATGTTATTTCTTCTATGTGACACAATGAACCCTTGCTAAATGTTATCCTTCTAACATAACACCCTCACACTTGAACACATTGTACTGCTATGTACACATTGCCATATCCACATTCATGTATCACTCATTTCTTGTCTTTATGCACCTTGCTTGTAATAAAAATATATATGAATATATATGTAATGTGTGTTTGATAACTTGTGTAGCTTTGTGATTTTGTGTGAGTGTTAGTCTAGGCTTGGTTAGGCCTAATGAGACTTGTTAGTCTAGGTTTAGACCTAGTACTGCCTAGTTAACCTAGTTTGACTAGTACGGTTGACCAGAGTTGACCAAGAGTTGACTTTGACCTAGAATGACCTAGAATCATGTAGAATGCATAGTAGAGCTTTATTTTACCATTTTGGACTTGTTGTGACTTGTGCTGTTCTAAATAGGAGCCAGACACCTCTCCTCGGATAGTACATTTCCTTTGGACATTCAGATAGCAGGCGAGTACATTCTCTGATCATTTCATATCCTGCTTAGAATTATTTTCCTGCTTTAGATTACTTTACTTGATGCTGTTACGACATTATCACGGATTAGTACTATATGTATCTCTTCATGCGATGTTATCCCCCTCAGGAGCATCGGGTACATTATGTCATGTGCGTTTCACTTTCATCATGTACTCTTGTGCTTTCAATATACATGTACACTCCTGTGAATCATGTACTCTCATGTTCACGGAGCCTTCATGTATACTATCATGTGCACCCTTTCATGGGCCCCCATGTGATATCATGTACAATAATATAACCTGCTTAGATCCTTGTGTATTGATTGGGGAAAACGGGGGAGTGCTAGTAGTCATGTGAACAATTCCATAGTAGTGTAGATCATGTGAAACTCTTTAGTGTAGATCATGTGCTAATCTGTTCCGTTCACATGTGCTATCCTGTACTCTACATCACTAGCCACTGTTAGTTCTCTATTTATAGTAGATATTTCTATTACAGTTCTCTCTCTGTTTACATACTGTATTTCTTCAGATCATGTATCTTACTTTACTGCATGATTATATTTTCTAACCTGCTATGATTTGTTGAGATGTATTATGCTCGCTCCTGTCCTGACTGGACCTGTTGATAAATTTTACAGATAGCTTAGAGGTTGCCTGCTAGCCTAGAGGAGACACAGTAGAGGTTGTATAGATAGCTAGGGTTTTTTTACTTTATTTCAGTTGTCTTGAGTTGTATTTATTTTATGGATTACTGTATTTGAGCTTTGAGATGTATTTCTGGGTTTGTGTATCTTAGACACTTGGACTTCTATATGTTGTATCTCTTTTGGATTTCATGTTTTATCTATCCTTATCATGCTCTATCTTAGATGTGATTGAGACTGTATCTGCTATGTCACCTCCATTCGGAGAGTATTTACTGTACAGATACCTTTATATTATTAGATGTTTGACCTAGGACAGCGTTCTACCGCCGACACTGCGGCATAGGCTGGGCGTTGTTACGTTCTCGTTCTCGTACCCTCACAGTGGGTGCGGGTCGTGACACCAATCCAAAATTAGGGTTAGGGATAGAGGATGTTTGGCCGAAGGATTTTAGGAAAAAGAATTGGGGAGGAGAGCTTCGGCTCTAAGAAGAAATGGAGCTGAAAATGAGCAATTCTGTCTCCTCCAAGCTATATATAATGAAAGGGAACTTTGCACTTAAATCCCCCAATAATGCTTTATTATAGCTGTTATAAAAGTTTGTTAGAATTTGGTTATGGTTAGTTAGAGAGGTTGTCAGAACATTGGAGATCACTCCAGTTGGTTGCTAGAATATTTTTCTCAAATAACAAATATTTAATAAACAAAATTCCTTTCACAAAATTATAAAGAGATCATTAATAATCAAAATTACTAATACATAAATTGAAATAATTATTTCTAATTTTTAAAATACAAGGAAAATATTAAAAGTCAATAAATTGGAAAAGTGGTGTTACACTAGCAGCAGTATTAGCTGTCCCTATAAAAAGACAACAATTGATCATTATTGCTAATCGAGAATTATTCTGTGTCGAAAATAATTTGAATATTAAATTCAGTAATGTAGTCGAGATTTGTACTACTAGTGAAGACTAGAGGACTACCTTCATCGACTTCGTAGTACATGACATCTGTTACTCCCGTTTTTCGTTATACGTATTTTCAGTATACGTGTACGGATTTTCGACAATTGTCAGGTAGTCCGTGTTTTGACTTGTCTTGTTTAGCTTGATCCTGGTTTAATATTGCCTTGGTTTATTTGGTTTGGTTCAACATGACTTAACTTGGCTTGGCTTGACTTGGTTTATTTTGGCTTATCTTGGCTTGGCTTGGCTTGGTTTGGTTTATTTTGGTTTGAGATGAGAGGGGTTGCTATATAAGTCAACTATCCTTTCTCTCTCTTCATTACTCTTCTTTATTTACTTCTTCTTCTCCATTACTCCTCCCACCCACACAAAAAATCTTCGACAAGTATAACTTGCTTCATGATGGATCTCCCATTTTTATTTTTTCATTCTCTTCTCCACTTGATTCTAAGCCTCTTTAGAACTTGGCATTTTTGGTTTTGATGGATAGATTTTTATAGATCTAAATTTTGAATCTTTTTTTGTTTTTCTTGGTTTTGATATAGTAAAGCTTGGTATTTCCTAAAACCAGTCATCCCAGGCTGTAGGAAATCTCGTTCTATGTAGTTTAGACCCTTGGAAGTCTCAATTCGGACTTGTTTTGAGGAAGTTATGGTTATGGCAAGTTTTTAGAACTTCTATGGCTGAACTTGCTGTTTGGGGACGACGAACCCCATGCACCGAAACCCCCATGCGCCTGGGAGGCCATGTGCCGTGAAGTCCCGACAAAGCATCTTTTGACTCCGAGCGTGTCATGCATGTAGGTTCCATATGCGCATGTGCTGAAGACGCATCGTGAGTCTCCCATTGTGATACGCCTATATCTGGCCATGCGCCTCCTTAGCCATGCACTTATATATGGCCATGTGCCTATATCCGGCTATGCGCCTCTTTGGCCATGCGCCTGTATCTGACCATGCATCCATGATGGTCCAGCGCCTCTTTGGCAATGCGCCTACCTCGGCCATACGCGATCCTGACCCTGGTGTCCATTCATGCCCAGGCGCCCATGCTTGCCTAGGAGCCCATCCATCGTTAGGAGCCCATTGTGACGTGCCTACCCCCTGTACCTTCCTCGTTCTTGCAGTTGTCTATATGTTTTGTTATATATATGTGCCCTGAGTTTTGACCCGACCTGAGCATGACCTGACTTGGCTGTAACATGAACTTGGCTTGCACTTGAGCTTTAACTTGGACTTGAATATGATAATTCTATGCTATGACCTGAACTTTACATGAACACGGCATGATAATTCCTTTGGTGGCCCGTCGTGGCGCACTCTTCACCAGTAATTCTTGATATGACAAGTACTTATAGCATGAGCACGACATGTTAACATGAACCCTTCTTGATAATCTTGATAGTGGCCCATCGAGGCGCACTCTTGACAAGCACTCTTAACAAGATAAGCAATTTGACGTAGCATGTATAATCTTGATAGTGGCCCATCGAGGCGCACTCTTGACAAGCACTCTTGACATAATAAGCAACTTGACATAGCATGTATAATCTTGATAGTGGCCCGTCGAGGCACAATCCTGACAAGTAATCTTGTCAAGTGTAACGCCCCAGTCCCAAAATACGTAGGACTAGGAACGTAGACATGCCAGCTGTATTCATACGAAGTATACTCCAATGTATGGAAGCCTCGTATAAATACATAAGCTGTAAAATACAGTAGAACCATAACTAATCTCATCCACACAAAATAAAGGAATAAAAGATATCATATAAAGATAATAATTTATCTTGATACAATATGTTGGGCGGAGACAAATCCACTACCAACAAGTAAAGGAAAAATACATGAGTAAAGAAATAAATTTGGCGAGCGAAGCGAAGACGATCAAAGTGCAATCATCCTCGTAGAGAAGCAATGATCACGGCTAGAGCTAGAACACCTGCGAAAGATAATAGCATACACCTGGCGAGATAACCAGGTCCTCAGAGGGACGTAACAAGACACATAATATCATGCCATATAAACTGAATAAATATTGCTCAAATAAATAAGTCAATTGAATTATAATATGGTCCAACACGCACCTATTGAACTAGCGTACCATCCCCCCAACCTAACAAGGACAGGAGATAGTAAACTTATTCACGGTGACGTATATTTCCATGCTATGAACCCAATATGGTATTCGGACCCCAACAAGGTTCAATACCTTCTCATCGAAGTAGTAAGTCACACCTACAACCAAACAAGGACAAGATGTGACGAACTAATCCGCGACAAGTTATTGTTCCAAGCCACGGTCAGATACAAGTACCCAAACCAAAAGTACTCATACCTAACAGATAGGGACGCCTAACCAAATCTAAGTGAATGCAGTTTTAAGAACAGTTCATGGTCGCATGACTACCGGGTCAGGTCAAGAAAATACCAATGCAGTACCTCAGTAGCGAGTCACAACACCATATACTATTCCTCAGTATCGAGCGAGTCAATAGCATATAGTCTACCTATCGTTCCTCAGTAGTGAGCGAGTCTACAATAGATAGGGTAGTAGTCAACTTTTAATCATGTTCTTCCCGCCCAATGCCAACTCATAACTGCTAAGTCTTCTAGCATGCAATTCTAATAACAGTTATTTCCTAACGCACGGCTTATACGTACTGGTGGCCAGCCAATCACGCATGTCCGAGTCCTATATGTGACACACAATAACGTGGTATAAACGTGTCAAGGCCTATGAATGCAACACACAAAGGGTGGTCCCTTAACTCTAAATTTAATGTGTAAAAAAATAATACATAGCAAGAAACTGAACAGTAAATTCTAACAGGTTATGCCATGTATTACAGTTTATTTTGCATAAAGAAAATAATAAATAATGCATGAAATATGAGCTAAAATAATTAAATAGCAAATGACAAGGTGTCTTGCCTGGTAGGACGTCTGGTGTACTGCAATAATCCATGTGGCACGAACTGCAACTTCGGTGCAACAACTACACAAGGTGACTTCTGATGGTGGTACGGACAATTTCATTGGATCCAGAAGGGTCAAATTAGTTATGGTGGACATAAGGTAGTTTTGAATTGGCAAAGGAACAGAAATAAAGACATTGTTCACGGACAGAAGGATAATCGAATGTATTTTGGTAAATAACTAAATATATATACTACTTTATAAAAATATTTATAATACCTGAAAATATATATTTTATTGCCAAAAATGTAAACTTAAAATCAAAATAGTTTTTAGACTAAAACCCTAAATTGTCAAAATAAAGTTTTAGTAGGAAACTATATATTTTATTTGACAAAATAATATACTAGAAGCTCATAACATAATTTGGTGACTACCTTTTTATTGATCAAAAATAGTTGTTCCCCTTTAGTCAGAAAATAATATTTTTCCTAAAATTTTATAAACAATAATTTTTAGCAAATAGATAGTTTTTTTGCAAGTAACAATGAAAATAATGAGAGTAATAATAATAATAACTATCTTTTTCAATTAATAATAACGACAATTAATAATAATAATAATAATAATAATAATAATGATATGATAACAATAACAAACAAAACAAAAAAATGAAAAAAAGAAACACCTGTGGTTCTGTGGTTCTCCTCTTTCGAGGAGAACCTTTCAGTAACATAAGGAGAACAACTCAGTAAAAATAAGAAGTAACAAAATAGAGAGAGAGGGAAAGGAAGGGTACGGCGGTTCGAGAGCGGGGGGCGGGTGGCGGTCGGGAAAGTCGCCGGGGAAGAGCAGAGGAGGAAGGAAGAGGCGGAGCTCCGGCGGATAGGTTGGGCCGGAGGCGCGGAGAGGAGGTTGTGGTTACGAAAGGCCGGGTCGGACACGACGAGCAAGGGGGTCGGCCGGCGCTGGGACGCGGCGGCGTGGTGCTCGGCAAAGCCGGACGCGACGAATGCGGCGGAGAACAGGGAGAAGAGCGGAGGGGGAGTGTCGAGGAGCTCACTGCGAGTGGAGGCGTCTTCCATAGGGCGCGGTGGTGGCGCCTCCACCGGAGTGTGGCATCGGCGACTAGGAGGCACCGCGGAGGGGTGTGTGGTGGTATCTGGGCTAGGGCGGCACGGATGGCGGTCCGGACGCGACGGTTCGACGGCGAGGCGGAGGCCCGGGCGGAGACGAGCGGGATTGGCTGATCTACGGCAGAGCTCACGACGGCGCAGCTCCGGCAAGGTTAGTCTAGGGTTAGGGTTTAATTTTGGGGTTTTCTTCGGTTGTGTTGGCGGGGTGGACGGAGATGCCGACGGCGGTGGTGGTGACGGCTGGGCGTGGGTTTGCTGGTTGTGTATGGGTTGGCGGTGGTGGATTGGCTGGTTGGTGCTGCTGTCGCCGGTGGTGTGGGCTCCGGTGGTGCGTGCGGTGGTTAGGTTTTCGGCCAGTGCCGTGGTCAGGGGTGCCGGAAGGAGTATGGCGGTGGTTGTGGCGGTAGATGGTCTGTGGTGGCGGCGAGCATGGCCGGGTCGGGTGGTCGATGCTGGTCGGGGTCTGTGGTGCTGACTGGGAGAAGGTTTGGTCGGGTGTGGCGACGTCACAGTATTGCAGTTCGATGGCGGCGCTGTCTCTGGTGGTGGTGGTCGTGTGCCTTTGGCAGTGGTGTGTGTTGGTCAGGTCGGGGATGGCGAGGTCGGATGGTGGGCTGGTAGGGGTGTTGGTTTGGCCGAGGCCGGGTGGCCGGGGATGGGGCTGTCAACAGAAGGCTAGAGTTAGGGTTTAGAGTAGGATTGGGTTCGCTGTGTCGGGTTGTCGATACAGAGGAGAGGGAAGAATCTGTATGTAAAAAAAGAATACATATTGGAAAGACACCGGGTCGGACCCGAGGCCGTCACGGCTGACACGAAAGAGATGGACACCGACACGATGCACGTATACTCTGTGGTAATTTTGTGGAGGAATTTGTGGAGCATAAAAGTTATGGAGGAGTACCTGCCTATTTATAGGATGTGGGAATTCCCATTTGGATAGGATTAGGAATATTTAAAACCCAATTAGATAATTCTCTACTTAATTTAAAATCAAATCCAAATCTAAATACAAATCCAAATTTAATCAAATTAAATTTTAGTTTAAAATCGAATAGGATAAATCAAATTTCAAATACTTAACTATTTAAATAAATCCAAAATTTCAAATCAAAGTTTAAATCGCCACAATAATTTCGAAATATGTTTTCTAAAAATACATATAATAATAATTTCGAAAATTACATTATTAATTAAAAATAAACTAATAATTAATTATGAGATATGTATGCATAATTATTTATACAAAATTATGCTTTTCTAGTATACAATGAAATATAATTTATTATTAATAAATGTTAGAAAGAGAAGGCTTAAAATAACAAACTTAGGAATTTGGTAAAATGACAAAAATAATTATTATATATATATCACTTCGAAAATAGGAAACGTTTTCATAAAAATATGTACGCTTGCACATATTCGCACTCGTCGAGCAATTTCGAAAAATAAAATTTTCGTACGCGACGTACAATACGACTACGCGACGTACAATAATAAAATTTTAAATCAGTACCAAAATTTAATAAAGAAAAGATAGTAGAAATTTAGGGGTTTTACATCAAGTAACAAGTAACCTGACATGACATGGTAATCTTGAAAGGCTATTGCGATGGCTACCCTGACTTGCTAAGTAACTCTTATCTTGACACCGTGGTTGATTCTCTTGATTGTGCCTGCACAAACTTCCTCTCTCGTCTTGCATCATGTCTAGGACATGGATTCCTGGTTACCATGGTCAGGAATTCATAATGAATCTGACTAGGTTAATGACTGGATTGATCAAGTAGTTCATAAAGAGAGATTTTTCCAGTTACAAGCGATCCCGTTATCCCGGCCACACCTGAGTGGACTTGTAGCCTGCCGACAAGTAGGGCACATTTCCAGCCCACTGTCATGTGGGGCACTTCTTGAACACAAATGTGCTAAGGTACACCAAGTCATCTTCTAACTTATGCAACTCATGTAATCTTGATAACTCTAAGCAACCTCCCTTGGATAACCTGGATAGCTGCAGGGCTTGTGACTTGGGAATATCTCAAATGTATCTTTTTAGTAACTAGGCCTGTGATAACCCTAGTTAGCTAAAGACAGCAAGCAGTAAGACTTGATTGGCCGTGCCTGAATGCTTGCCTCGTGGTTTACATGGGAATTATATTCCGCCTCTTGTTTTCATAATGCAAGCTCTTGTTTTATTCTAATCCTGTCTTTTTGTTACTTAATCATATTCATTATTTATATCTTCTATTTATTAACCTGCTAGTTTTAGTTCATAAGTGAAGCCTCACTTGTGGCACTTGCTCTTTCTGGGGTTTGACCCAGCTGGTTTTGTATGGCCAGATTTCGGAGCAGCACCCGAGGATCTACCTGCCTTCCAGCCAGATGGTGAACACTAGACGCAATCCTAGCAACGAGTGGGTTTTCTTATTTTGCACTCCCACTCTATTGTAAAATTATTCTTTTGAGGCGTTTAGCCACCGAACAAGTGTTAACTCGTGTTGAAACTTATATTCTGTCTACCTAAGGGCTGTAACATGATTGACAAATCCTAGGGTTGATCATGTATGACTTTAACTCTTGCTAGTCTTCGTATTTTGTACGACTAACTTCATGATCATCTGAATATGTAATGTTTGGGATGCCTTACTTTGTATGTCTGATGATCTAATATCTTGTAACATAAGAGACTGCTGGCTTGTAGTTAAACTCTCATGTATCTAGACAGCTGTGACCGTATTGCGAGGTGGGTTGCACTTTAATGTACGTAGCTGGCTGTGTCTGTCTCCCGCTCTCTAATATTCTAGTTCTAGGGCGTGACACGGTTTAAGTGGTGGCCCATGCCGGTGTTATAAATCAAGATGTGGGGGGTTTACTGAATAGTTGTCTCAATCTGCACTCGCCCTTGATTTCTACTCGTGCCTACTAATCTTCCTGAATCTGGACCTGATCATATGCTTATATCCCTGATCTATCTCAGTCCTTCCTTATTATTCCTCATGTCATTTCTTCAGTGGCATTGTTCCTGGTCCTACCAATCAGCCAGGAAAAGCACCTCCAGTGAACCGGCAGCAACCTGGGGACCAACCCCAGCACTTGGGGGCAGCCTTCCGAGCCATGCCTTTCAGAGGTCTAGAACTACCGGTTCAGCCAGTCCAGCCCACAGAGTCTGGCAATGGAGCCCTGGTGGGAGTCATCAGGGAATTGCTTATATCACAAGATTGTCGGGGCGATGTCCTGCACCAGATAGTACAAGATGCTATGGGCAGAGTTGGTTATCAAGGGAACAATATGGTCAACAGTTTTAAGCGCTTGAACCCTCTCTTCTTTGACGGCAGTGAAGATGCGATTGCTGCTGATGCTTGGCTTCAGGATATAGAGGTTATTCTGGAGGCTGTTCAAATTCCAGAGGATGAGAAGGTGGTCGTAGTGCGCCTGCAGTTATTGGACTTAGCCCGTAACTGATGGACGATACAAGCAGTTGGTTTGGTGACGCCTGTCTTATGGGCAGTATTCAAAGACAAGTTCCAGACGAAGTATTTTGATGCAGTAGCTCAGTATGATCTGCAGACCAAATTCAGCAATCTCAAGCAGATGAAAAGGACGGTCGATGGATATGCGACCGAGTTTTCAAGGCTTAGTCGGTTTGCTTCTACCTTGGTATTGATCGAATTGGACCGAGCCCAGCGGTTCCAGCGGGGGCTCTACCTAAAGATCATTCTAGCGGTGGAGCAGTTTGAGCATCAGACCTTTGATGCTATTTTACGAGCAGCTAGGAGGCATGAGTACACCTCCAGAGGATAGTAGACCGAGTAGGGGGGTCGGAAGAGGCCTCATGGTCAGTTATCTCAGTCATCAACACCAGCCCCGGTAGCTAGGGCTTTGACTATTGGAGCTCCTAGGAGGACGACCACAGTTTCACCGGTTCAGCACTCGACACCGACGTACCCTCGGTAACAGAAGCAGAAGCAGTCTTCTGCAATGGGCTGCTGTCATTGTGGGAAGCTAGGACACGTAGTCTCAGAGTGTCGCAGAGTAGAGGGGTTGTGCTTGGCTTGTGGGGCACCGGATCACATGATAGGGTCCCGCCCGCATAGAGCCAGTTCATCTTCAACAACCCTAACCAGTTGTCACGCCCTAGAACCAGAATACTGGAGAGCGGGGGACAGACACAGCCAGCTCCGTACATTGAAGTAAATCTCACCTCGCAATACGGTCACGGCTGTCTAGATGCATGAGGGTTTACTACAAGTCATTAGTCTCTTAGGGTCAAAAACAAGCCTAGTGTCTCAATCTCAAACAAGCAAGTAATTGTAACAAGATGGTAGATCATCAGACATACAAAGTAAGGCGTCCCATACATTACATATTCAGATGATCATGAAGCTAGTCATACAAAATGTGAAAACTAGCAAGAGTTTAAGTCATACATGATCAACCCTAGGATTTGTCAATCATGTTACAGCCCGTAGGCAGACAGTAAGTAAAGTTGCAAATGAGCTAACACTTGCTCGGCGGCTAAACGCCTCAAAAGAATATTTTTACAAAAGAGTGGAAGAGCAAAATAAAATCCCACTCGTTGCCAGGATTCCGTTTAGTGGTCACCATCTGGCAGGAAGGCTGGAAGATCCTCGAAAGCTGCTCCAAAATCTGGCCATACAAAACCAGCTGGGTCAGACCCCAGAAAGAGCAAGTGCCACAAAGGAGGCTTCACTTAAGAACTAAAACCAGCATATCAGCACATAAAATCATAGAAAAGATTTCATAAGATATAAGTTGAGATAACAGGGTGATAAACGATAAGATAACTAAAGGACTATTCCGGTAACCAAGTTAGAACCCGTAAACCAAACAAGGACCAAGGTTGTAACCCTTCACCCGAACAGAACTTAGCCTCTAACCAATTATCGATAGAGTAAAACATAAACAATCATGTCCAGAGATAGCCATGTACTAGGTCTAGACAAGACTAGACAAGATGGAAATCCCTCCAACATTCATGGCCAAGGAAGAGTACGGCTTGATACTTTAACTAGCTAGGGTTATCACAAGCCTAGTTACTAACAAGATGCAATGAGATATTCCTACGGCCACAAGCCCTGCAGATTATCCAGGTTGTCCAGGTGCAAGGTTCATTTTAAGAGTTGGTAGCGGATACATCGCCAGAAGACAAATGTATCCCTTGTTCATGTAATAGTGGGTACATCGCCCGAGAGACAAATGTACCCTATTAGGTGACTTGAGGTGCAACACATGACAGTGTGCATATTAGTTATTCCAAGGAGTGCCCCACATGACAGTGGGCTGAAAATGTGCCCTACTCGACGGCAGGCTACAAGCCCATCAGAGAAGACGTCCAGATAAAGGGATTGCTTGTAGCCGAAATATCTCTCTATATGAACTACTTGATCAATCTAGTCATTAACCTAGTCAGATTCAGCATGAATCCCTGACCATGGTAACCAGGAATACATATCCTAGACATGATGCGAGACAAGACTGGTAGCTTCTACAAGCACGTTCAATACAATCACCCACGGTGTCATGAGAGTTTACTAGCATGTCCAGTTAGCTGTCGCAACAGCGTTCATGGATTACATGTTAAGGTTACTTGTCAGGGGTGCACCACAATGGGTCACCATTATGTCATGTCATGTCATGTCATGTTCTTGTTTGGAGTGCGCCACGACGGGCCACTATCATGTCATGTTACTAGTCATGTTCTTGTCAAGAGTGCGCCACAACGGACCACTATCGTGTCATGTTACTTATACTTGTTACTTGTTAGGGACGCGCCACGACGGGCCGCCATCATGGTTCATTACATGTCATTTATCATTCGTGTTCACACATCATGGTTATGATCATAGCAGATCATCATGTAAGCAAAAGAGACATATCCTGAGTGCGTCCAACGGGCTACCGATGTGATAAGTCAAAAGATATGGCAGTATATAGAGGAAAGTACATGTCATGACAAAAGAGAAAATGCCAAATCATTGCAAAGCCATGCCACGGCTTGCACAAGTCGTGCCACGATTTTCTATTTAGCAAAAACATAGAAAGCCGTGCCACGATTAAACAAAATCGCGCTAATCGTGTCAAGTCGTGCCAAGACTTGCACAAGTCATGCCGTGTCGAGTCGTGCCATGCCTAGCCATGGCACGTACGAGTCATGTCGTGTCATGAAGATCAATAGCGAGAAAATCGCATAAAATCACAAGTCGTAAAAGATGCGATAAGCCGAAACATGCAAAACCAAAACATGGGGATCATGGGCATCCATGTGCCCAAGTGAAGGGGACTTATATTCCCACATGGGGAATCCTATGCGCCCACATGAGGGATCCTATACGCCCAAACATGGGTGCCTACATGGTTAAGGCACTTGCATGGCCAAGTGCCAAGGAATGGAGAAGGGGTTCGTGCATTACGGGTGAAGGCCATGTGCCATACCCAAGTCATGCACTCACACTGGCTACATAGTATACGCCCACTACAAGGGGGAGAACACCCTATGCGCCCAAGGAGGGGTGTCCTATGCGCCCAAGTCATGAGTTGGACCCTTGTGGCAAAAGGCTAAGGGTGAATGAATGCAAGGAGACAAGTCGTGAAGGCTTATGCGCCAACACAAGACTACGCTCCCACATGTGGCACCGTATACGCCCAGAGGGAGGCATATGCACCCACACGAGGGGGGAAGTCTTTAGACGCATGACAAGTACATGTGCCCAAGCAGTGCACTGTTCGTCTTCACGACAGATCCGGGAAGAACGAACATGGCCGAAAACTTCAAAACTCTGCCATTTCTCCATCCGGAGTCCAAATTCGGACTTCCTTAGGTCAAAATGGGGTAGAATGAAATTCTCTACCACATGGAACCATCAAAACATACAAATAAAGAAGTTAAATAGATCAAAACTTTAAGTTTTTGAAAAAGGTAATTTCCTAGATCTACAAAAATCCATGCTTCAAAATGAAAAATTCTAAGTTCTAAAGTGGAAGAGAACCATGCTAGGAAACCATTGGAACCATCCAAATGGGTTCTTGAGTGAGAGCAAGGTGCACTTGCCTATGGAGGAGGAGAGGTTTTTAATTGAGGAGAAGAAGAAAAAGAAGTTATGAGGATTTAAGAGGAGAGAGAAAAGTAGGTAGCTTTATAAAGGGGGATGGTGGTAGGTAGGGGGGTTAACATGTAGAACTAAAATAAACCAAGCCAACCAAAATAAACCAAGTTAAACCATGATGAACCTAAACAAGATTAAATCAAAAATCAGCTAGCAAGACAAGACAAGTAAAAAAAATACTGGACAGGATCCCGTACACGTATACTGGAAATACGTATACGAAAAATGGAGGTGACACCAGTCCATCGGATAGGGGACCAGCACCAGTGCAGTAGAAGTACCAGCCTCTGAGGCCCTTACCGCCTCAGGCTCAAGCATTCCAGCAGCAGAGGACTCAACAGTATGCTCAAGTCCAGGTTCAGAACAGGCAGAGAGGTTACCAGCAGAGGGAACCAGCACTAAGAGGATAGAGTCAAGCCATGGCCTTATCGGTAGGAGAAGAATTGGCATCAGGTGAGGTAGTGGCAGGTACCATTCTCGTCAACTCTTTTCCAGCATCAGTATTATTTGATTCAGGTACATCATACTCATTTATGTTTGCACGATTCGCGATACGGATAGGACTGAAGCCCGAGTCATTATCAGTAAGACTAAATATCTTTACTGGTAACAATCTTGTGGGAGTAGATAGGGTATTTTCTTCGTATCGAATCGTAGTTAGCGGTAGAGAGTTTCCCGCTAGATTGATAGAATTTTTGATGGCCGACTATGATATGGTCTTAGAAATGGATTGGTTGAATGATCAATATGCAAGAATAGACTGCCATACTGGTAGGATTATTTTTAGTATTCCCGAGGAAGAGGAATTTTTGTTTTCCATAGTCAAAGTAGAGCCTTCTTCCACAGTCTTGCGGATGGCAGTAGCAATAGCAGTTCAGTTTACCAAAGTAGTTACAGAGTTTCCTGACGTATTCTCCGAAGAGCTTCCAGGTATGCCCTAGAAAGAGATTGAGTTCACCATTAATTTGATTCCAGGGACGGCACCAGTATCAGAGAGAGTCTACAGAATGGCACCATCAGAATTGGAGATCCTGTACAAGATGATTAAAGAACTTAGGATCAAGAGATTAATCCGTGCTAGCGAATTGCCTTGGAGAGCCCCGATGCTTCTTGTAAAAAAGAAGGAATGGTACGTCAAGATTATGTGTTGATTATTGTACCTTAAATTTTGTAACAATCAAGAACATATATCCCTTGCCAAGGATAGATGATTTGTTTGACCAACTCAGTGGAGCGGTAGTATTCTCGAAGATTGACTTGCGGTCAGGGTACCATCAGATCAGAGTTAGAGAGCAAGATATCCCGAAGACAACATTCAGATCTAGATATGGACATTGGGAGTTTCTCGTTATACCATTCGGAGCGACCAATGCGCCAGCAGTATTCATGAATCTCATGAATCACATATTCATGCCCTATTTGGATCAGTTCGTGATAGTGTTCATAGACGACATCTTAGTCTATAGTAAGAATGAAGCAGAACATGAGCAGCATCTCCGAATAGTCCTTCAGATTTTCAAAGGGCACCAGTTGTACGCAAAGTTCAGTAAGTACGAATTTTGGCTTGATCTCATTTCGTACTTAGGTCATATCATCACCAGAGGTAGTGTGGAAGTGGACCCCCAGAAGATAGTATCCATAGAGACATGGCCAGTACCCAGTACCGTAGCAGAGGTTCACAGTTTCCTAGGATTGGCGGGCTATTACCACCGATTTGTGTCAAACTTTGCTCGAATTTCAGCGCCATTGACGCGGTTGACCCGTAAGGATGTGAAGTTTGTTTGGACAGTAGAATATTAGAGTTTATTTGAGAAGTTGAAGCAATGATTGATGATGGCACCCATTCTTACGCTTTCGGATGGGGCTGGAGGATTTTCAGTTTATTCTGATGCTTCAGGTACAGGATTAGGATGTGTCCTAATGCAGCATGGTAAGGTAGTAGCTTATGCATCACGTCAGCTTCGTGATCACGAGAAGAATTATCCAACACATAACTTGGAGTTAGCAGCGGTAGTTTTTGCCCTCAAGATTTGGAGGCATTATTTGTATGGAGATAGGGTAGAGATTTTCATCGACCACAGGAGTCTTAAGTATGTGTTTATCCAGAAGGATCTTAACATACGTTAGAGAAGACGGCTAGAGCTATTTGTGGATTATGACATCAACCTGCAGTATCATCCTGGGAAGGCTAACGTTGTTACAGATGCATTGAGTAAAAGAGCATGAGCTTATTTTCTAATTGCACAGATCCAGTTATTCGCAAATCTTCAGAAGATGGGTATAGAGGTAGTTCTCCCTACCAATGTGGCCTTCATGGCCAGCATGCAAGTTCAGTCAAGTATAGTTGAGAGGATCAAGGCAGCTCAGTCAACGGATTCTAAGCTTCGGCGGCTTAGGGCAGAATGTGAAACAGGAAGAAGAACATAGTTATGTATTCACGAAGACGGTACTCTCCGGCATGTAAGGCTTCTTTGTGTACCCAACGGTGATATCAGACATGAGATTATGGAAGAGGCTCACAGTTTGTAGTATTCAATTCATCCTGGTAGCACGAAGATGTACCGTGATATTCCTCAGCATTTTTAGTGGAATGGCATGAAGAAAAAGATAACCCGGTTTGTCTCTCGTTATTTGGTTTGCCAATAAGTTAAAGCTGAACATCAGAGACTAGCTGGACTTCTTCAACCTTTACCGATCCCAGAATGGAAATGGGAGCACATTACCATGGATTTTGTAACTGGGTTACCAAAATCCCCAGCTGGGAGAGATGCTATCTGGGTTATAGTTGACCGACTCACGAAGGTAGCTCATTTTCTCCCTCTCAGAATTGGTGAGTCGACAGATCAGCTTACAGAGATGTATATCTGACAGATAGTCAGATTACATGGAGTGCCAGTCTGTATCGTATCAGATAGAGATTCAAGATTTACGTTACACTTTTGGCGGAGTCTTAAAAAGAGTTTGGGGACTCGTCTCAAGTTTAGTTTAGCTTATCATCCGCAGACAGATGGTCAGTCAGAGCACATGATTCAAACTCTTGAGGATATATTGTGATCCTGTACACTTGACTTCGATGGTTCCCAGGAAGATCACCTACATCTCGTGGAGTTCTCCTACAATAACAGTTTTCAGGCCAGTATCCAGATGGCAACATCGAGGCACTGTATGGTAGAAAGTACAAATTACCTTTAGCTTGGGATGATGTCAGCGAGAGGCAGATGCTTGGTCCAAAAATGGTTACTCGGACTATCAAGGTGGTCAGACAAGTTAGAGATCATCTTCGAGTTGTCCAAGATCGTCAGCATCATTGGTCCGATTCTCATCGGCGTCCTCTTGAGTTTTTTATTGGCGACCACGTATTCCTTAGGATCTCGCCTACCCATGGCATCATTCGATTCGGCGTACAGGAAAAGCTTAGTCCTAGGTATATAGGACCATTTGATATTCTCGAGCGAGTAGGCGATGTGTCCTATCGTCTCGCTCTTCCACCGTCATAATATGAGGTATATGACGTATTCTATGTATCCCAATTGTGGTGGTACATCCCGAATTCGAGCTATATCCTTGATTATTCGGAGTTAGTTGTTGGTACCAACCTTTCGTATGAGGAAAGACCCGTTTCCATATTGGACCGAAAAGAGAAGGTACTCAAGAACAAGATTATTAAGTTAGTCCGTGTTGCTTGGGGTCATCACTCTTTGGGTGAGTCAACGTAGGAACGTGAGGATCATATCCGATCGCGATATCCACACATGTTTGACTCATAAGGTATAATGTCATCCTTATGCCTTATGTCTTTAATTCCTTGCTTGCATGAATGATTCTCTGATTGACTGCTAGTCATAGATTGCTAGTGTTAGTATAGCTTGCCCCGACACCTCTAGCCTTTTGACAAAATTTTGAGAACGAAATTCTTTTAAGGTGGGTAGAGTTGTCACTCCCGTTTTTTGTTATACATATTTTCAGTATACGTGTACGGATTTCTGACAATTGTCAGGTGGCCTTTGTTTTGACTTATCCTGTTGAGCTTGATCTTGGTTTAATTTTGCCTTATTTATTTGGTTTGGTTCAACATGACTTGACTTGACTTGGCTTGACTTGGTTTATTTTGGTTCATCTTGGCTTGGCTTGGCTTGGTTTGGTTCATTTTGGTTTGAGATGAGAGGGGTTGCTATATAAGTCAACTATCCTCTCTCTCTCTCTTTCTCTTCATTACTCTTCTTCATTTACTTCTTCTTCTCATTACTCCTCCTACCCACCCAAAAAATCCTAGGCAAGTGCAACTTGCTTCATGATGGATCTTCCATTTTTATTTTTTCATTGTCTTCTCCACTTGATTCTAAGCCTCTTTAGAACTTGGCATTTTTGGTTTTGATGGATGGATTTTTGTAGATCTAAGTTTTGAATCTTTTTTTTGTGTTTCTTGGTTTTGATCTAGTAAAGCTTGGTATTTCCTAAAACAAGTCATCCCAAGCTGTAGAAAATCTCGTTCTATGTAGTTTGACCCTTGGAAGCCTCAATTCAGAATTGTTTTGAGGAAGTTATGGTCATGGCAAATTTTTGGAACTTCTATGGCTGAAATTGTTGTTTGGGGATGACGAACCCCATGCGCCGAAACCCCCATGCACCCGGAAGTCCATGCGCCGTGAAGTCCCGACAACGCATCTTTTGACTTCGAGCGTGTCATGCGCGTAGGTTCCATACGCGCATGTACTGAAGACGCATCGTGAGTCTTCCATTGTGATGTGCCTATATCTGGCCATGCTCCTATAACTGGCCATGCACCTCTTTGGCCATGCGCTTATATCTGGCCATGCGCCTCCTTGGCCATGCGCTTATATCTGGCCATGCGCCTATATCCGACTATGCGCCTCTTTGGCCATGCGCCTATATCTGGCCAAGCATCCATAATGGTCCAGAGCCTGTCTGGCCATGTGCCTACCTCGGCCATGCGCCATCCTATCCCTGGTGTCCATTCATGCCCAGGCGCCCATGCTTGCCTAGGTGCCCATCCATCGTTAGGCGCCCATTGTGATGCGCCTACCCCCTGCACCTTCCTTATTCTTGCGGTTGTCTACATGTTTTTTATATACATGTGCCCTGAGTTTTGACCCGACCTGAGCATGGCCTGACTTGGCTGTAACACGAACTTGGCTTGCACTTAATCTTTGACTTGGACTTGAACATGATAATTCTAGGCTATGATATGAACTTGACATGAACATGGCATGATAACTCCTTTGGTGGACCGTCGTGGCGCACTCTTGACCAGTAATTCTTGATATGACAAGTACTTATAGCATGAGCATGACATGTTAACATGAACCCTTCTTAATAATCTTAATAGTAGCCCGTCGAGGCGTACTCTTGACAAGCACTCTTGATATGATAAGCAACTTGACATAGCATGTAAAATCTTGATAGTGGTTTGTCGAGGCGCACTCTTGACAAGCACTCTTGACATGATAAGCAACTTGACATAGCATGTATAATCTTGATAGTGGCCCATCGAGGCGCACTCCTGACAAGTAACAAGTAACCTGACATGATATGATAATCTTGAAAGGCTGTTGCGACGGCTACCCTGACTTGCTAAGTAACTCTTATCTTGACACCGTGGTTGATTCTCTTGATTGTGCCTGTACAAACTACTTGTCTCATCTTGCATCATGTCTAAGACATGGATTCATGGTTACCACGGTCAGGAATTCATAATAAATCTGACTAGGTTAATGACTAGATTGATCAAGTAGTTCATATAGAGAGATTTTTCCAGTTACAGGTGATCCAGTTATCCCGACCACACCTGAGTGGACTTGTAGCCTGCCGACGAGTTGGGCACATTTCCAGCCTACTGTCATGTGGGGTACTTCTTGAACACAAATGCACTAAGGTACACCAAGTCATCTTCTAACTTATGCAACTCATGTAATCTTGATAACTCTAAGCAACCTCGCGTGGATAACCTGGATAGCTGCAGGGCTTGTGACTTGGGAATATTTCAAATGCATCTTGTTAGTAACTAGGCCCGTGATAACCCTAGTTAGCTAATGATAGCAAACTGTAAGACTTGATTGGCCATACCTGAATGCTTGCCTCGTGGTTAATATGGGAATTATATTCCGTCTCTTGTTTTTATAATGCAAGCTCTTGTTTTATTCTAACCCTGTCTTCTTGTTACTTAATCATGTTTATTATTTATATCTTCTTTTTATTAACCTTCTGGTTTTAGGTCCTAAGTAAAGCCTCCCTTGTGACACTTGCTCTTTCTAGGGTCTGACCCAGCTGGTTTTGTTTGGCCAGATTTCAGAACAGCACCCGAGGATTTACCTGCCTTCCAGCCAGATGGTGAACACTAGACGCAACCCTGGCAACGAGTGGGTTTTCTTATTTTGCTCTCCCACTCTATTGTAAAATTATTCTTTTGAGGCGTTTAGCCGTCGAGCAAGTGTTAGCTCATGTTCAAACTTATATTCTGTCGGCCTAAGGGCTGTAACTGTTGGCCCATTCCATGGTCACACCCGATTTTAATAATCGACATTAACTTAAGTCAATACACAAAATATACGAACTGCTGCTAATTATTTTAGGTCATATGAAATCAATATCAAAAAGTGTACTACTACATCAGCAAGCATGTGAATCATTATTCTGAAGTTTATTTTCATTAGAATCTAGTTCGAGTTATTATACAATTTATTATGCATTTTATCTTTATTGAGTCTAGGATATAAATTATAAGATCGACTGGATAATACTGGCTTAGGTTAATCATAGTCCACTTTCCTATACAGCCTACCCAACCATAGTCCACCTACCAAAAATTTTATTTCCCTTCTGCAATAAAATTTGACAAATGTCTTACATTTTTACTGAGATAGAACTCAATTCTGCATGTAACGTTTATTTTTGAAATCTTTGTATCAGAACTCTGCCCGAATTCTGTCCGAGTTCGGTCCTCGAAAACACCTACAAATAGAAGAGAATTTCTCATTCCAAATCATTCAATCAATTCATCTTCTCTTCTCTCTTCAATAAGTGTTTTCATCTCATCAAAAGATTTCATATATTACCTACACATCTCTTAGCCAAAAGCCAGTAATATCTAATTGATCTAGAGTCTTTTGGTTCTCAAGAGATGTAAAGAGGTTGTTCAAAGTTCAGAAACTAGCTCTATTGTGGAGCCGGTCGTGTGCTCGTTGCCATGCACGGTGTTGTGAAGTTGGTCGTACACTTGTCACCAAGCACGGTGTTGTAAGAGACTACAAGCTCTCAATAAGCTTATGCCTTAGTGGATTAACATCGAGCAAGAGTACTCGAGACTAGATTAGTCCTCTCAGAGGGATACCAGTATACATCGCTGTGTCACCGAGTTTGATCTCTTTATCTCTTGCTATATTTATTTACTGTCTCTTATTCACTGTCATAGTTATCCATTTATAATTTTTAAAATTGGTGATTATTTTCCGCTGCACTCGCACTCACTCTATTCACCCCCCTCTAGAGGTGCTAAACCGTCCTACAATTGGTATCAAAGCAAGTTATATTCTAATATAACAAACCTCAGAGAGTATATATGGCAGCTGTGAAATCAATATTCAACGGTGAAGGGCAATCCACAAATAGACCCCTACTATTTGTTGGTACAAACTATACCTACTGGAAAACACGAATGACATTCTTTTTAAAGTCTCTTGACTTTGATCTTTGGTCTATAGTAGTTGACGGTTATATGAAACCGGCACCTATAGTAGTTGATGGCGTGCTTGTAGACAAGCCTCATGACAAATATACAGAGGCTGAAAAAGCAAAGGCTAGTCTAGATGCTCGTGCCATCAACGCACTGTTCTGTGCAATTGACAAAACGGAGTTCAGCAGAGTTTCAACCTGTAAGACGTCTTATGAGATTTGGAAACTTCTTGAGGTAGCTCATGAAGGTACTTCCCAAGTGAAGGAATCTAAAATCAGCAGACTAACAGAGGAATATGATCTTTTAAAATGAAATCCGGTGAGTCAATTACACAGATGTTCACTCGTTTCCTTGATATTACTAATCCTTTGCAATCTCTTGGTAAGGATTACAGTAATCATGAGAAAATCAGAAAAGTGCTATGGGTTCTAACCAAGAACTGGAACCCAAAGGCAACAACAATTATTGAAGGAAATGATCTCACCACCATGTCTCTGGAAATACTGATGGGCAAGCTCATGACCCATGAGCTTGATCTGCAAGAGTTTGAAGAAGCGACTCCAAAAGAAAAATCTATCGCCTTTAAAGCTCAAGCCATAAAATCTACATGCAATGATTCTAAGGAAGAATCATCAAGTAGTGATGAACAAGCCCTACTAGTGAAGAACTTCAGAAAATTCCTAAAGTTTGAGAAATCAAACAGAAGGAAGAGAGATATCCAAGAAAGCAATGAAGATGAAATAATATGCTTTGGATGTAAGAAATCAGGGCATATAAAGAAGGACTGTCCAACTTCGCAGAAAAGCAGTCCATACGATAGATCAAGATCAAGCAAAAAAGCAATAACTAGTCGAAAGTATACAAACACAAGTATCTTGCAAGAAAGCGATGCTAGTGATATAGAGAAAGAAGACAGACCCTGCGAAAATGCCTATGTCTGTCTTATGGCTTTTGATAAGGTATCCTCAAACCCTTTGTATGACGATTTTACTTTCGATGAATTAGAAAATGCCTTCAGCGAACTACTTGAACACAGAAATGTGCTTGGCAAGTATAAGAAATCTCGAAAAGAGATTTAGGCATACACAACCGAAGTAGCTAGACTGTCCAGTCTCATTGAAGACATTAAAGAGACATCTACTACTGGTAACACAAAGAGATAGCCAAGCTTAAAGTAGACTATCATGAGGCTATCCTCAAAGTTGAAAAGAAAGAAAGAGACTATGTCAAAATACAAGAGTTATATAACATAGAGAAGAAGAAGCACTTAGTCACAGAACAAAGACTCATAGACATGACTGCTAAATATGAAGAGTCTTTTGCGGTTTCTAAAAAGTTAGAAATCAAGTTAGGCAAATAGGCAATACCTGTGACACAGCCTAAGTTAAGTCCTAATGCTAAGCATACACCTAAAAGGACTAAAACACAGAAAGCACGAAAGAAACACGATTATCACCATGCTTTCACTTATAGGTTTTCAAAGAAATCACATATGCATGTTAACACAAATTCTACTAACACGTTTTCAAAACTCACTTGCACATATTGTGGTACTCATGGACACATATCACAGTATTATTTAGTAAGAAAACTTATTGACAATCGCACATGTTATCATCTACTTATTTTGTAGGTGGACCCTCAACCCTCTCATGCTAAAAGCAAGTGGATACTCGATAGTAGATGTTCACGGCACATGACTAGTGATGCATCTTTGTTCGCCACGCTATCGATGAAGAAAGAAGGATACGTCTCCTTCGAAAATAATCTGAGAGGTGATATCATTGGCAATGGCACTGTTGGTATATCTTCTTATCCTGTAATAAAAGACGTTTGTCTAGTTACAGAATTGAAACATAACC
The DNA here is from genome assembly GCA_029216955.1 of Iris pallida. Lineage (NCBI taxonomy): Eukaryota > Viridiplantae > Streptophyta > Magnoliopsida > Asparagales > Iridaceae > Iris > Iris pallida. Next base: position 27,260,325 of record JANAVB010022597.1, read on the forward strand.
TATTAAGCATAAGTTACTTCGTTGATAATGGTCATGGGATCAACTTTGTAAAAGACAAATGTACCATATATGATATGTCATCTGGTAATCCCGTATATGAAGGGATTAGAGAAGACAATATTTATGTTTTCTTTCTGGAGAGTACTAATAATGCAGGAAGATGCCTAGTAGCTAACCTAGATGAAAGCTGGCTATGGCATATAAGACTAGGACATGCTAATATGGACACTATCTCACGACTGAGCACTAAGAAGCTGGTAAAAGGACTCCCTGTAATATCGTTCAAGAGAGATATGGTATGTGCTGACTGTGAAAAGAACAAAGCACATATGTCTACATTTAAATCCATCAACGCTGTAAGTACTTCTAGACCTTTGCAGTTGATACATATGGATTTATTTGGTCCTAGGAGAGTCGCTAGTCTTGGCGGTAAGCTCTACGTATTTGTTATTGTTGATGATTTCTCTCGTTTTACTTGGGTTTACTTCTTATCAAACAAAAGTGATGCTATTTTTGAATTTCAGTTATTTTGTAAAAAGGGACAAAACGACAAAGGCTTCATGATTACTCGTATCCGAAGTGATCATGGTGGCGAATTCGTAAATACTTATTTCAAAAAGTTTTATGATGATAGTGGATACTACCATAAATTTTCTTGTCCTAGAACTCCTTAACAGAATGGTGTCGTGGAGCGGAAGAACCGTACTCTAAGCGAGATGGCTAGAGTCATGCTGAATCAGCATAATCTTCCTAAATATTTTTGGGCAGAAGCTGTTAGCACAGCCTGTCATGTTTTAAATAGGGTGTTAATTCGACCCATCTCGAAGAAAATACCTTATGAACTTTGGTTCGGAAGGATTCTAAACATTTCTTCTTTTAAATTTTTGGATGTCGTTGTTTTATTCTGAACACCAAGGAAAACTTGGGTAAGTTCGACTCGAAAGCAGATGAAGGGATATTTCTCGGATATGCTGCTAAGAGTAAGGGATATAGAATTTTAAATAAAAGATCTATGATTATTGAAGAATCTATTAACGTTACTTTTGATGAGCTCAATAGTCACAGATCTGTGATGATGAAGGTGTACAAGCAAAAACCGATAAGAGTCCTGTGGAAGATCTAACTCATAAATTTGAATCATTGAAGTTCTTACCAGATCATCCAGAGACACTCATTATAGATGATGTATCAAATGGTGTAAGTACACGCTCCTCTCTTAAAGATTCTGAAATAGCAGCAAATGTAGCTTTTATTTCTCAAATAGAACCTAAGAATATTGAAGATGCTTTTAATGATGAGTTTTGGATTAATATAATGCAAGAGGAACTTAATCAATTTGAGAGAAACCAAGTTTGGAAACTCGTTTCTAAACCTATTGATCAATCGATAATTGGTACCAAATGGGTGTTCCGAAATAAACTAAGTAAAGATGGACAAGTTCTATGCAACAAAGTACGTCTAGTGGCACAAGGTTATAACTAAGAAGAAGGTATTGATTATGACGAGACATATGCTCCTGTTGCTAGACTAGAAGCTATCTATATATTTTGTGCATTTATATGTTTTAATGATTTTAAATTATTTCAAATAGACATAAAAAGTGCATTTTTGAACGAATTTCTAAAAGAAGAAGTTTTTATGAAACAACCCACTGGCTTTGAAGATTTTTAAAAATCTGATCACGTCTTCAAGCTTAAAAAAGCACTCTATGGACTCAAAAAGGCACCTCGTGCTTGGTATGAACGCCTAAGTGCCTTCTTACTTGATAATGGTTTTTCAAAAGGAAGAGTTGATACAACTTTGTTTATCAAATCTTTAGATGATGATATTCTTCTTGTGCAAATATACGTTGATGACATCATATTTGGTTCTACTAATGAAAAACTTTGTCAAAAGTTTGCTAAGTGTATGCAGAGTAAATTTGAGATGAGTATGATGGGAGAGCTGAACTTCTTCCTAGGACTCCAGATCAAACAACACTCAAAGGAAACATCCATCAATCAAGCCAAATATACGAAGGACATACTGAAAATGTACGACTTCGAAAATGTAAAGCCTATCGGAACTCCAATGGCTATATCTACAAAGCTTGACACTGATGAAAGTGGAAAACCTATTGACCAGCGTAAGTATCGAGATATGATTGGTAGCTTATTATATTTAACTGCTAGTCGCCCTGATATTATGTTCAGTGTTTGCATTTGTGCATGATACCAGGCAAATCCTAAGGAATCACACCTAAGTACCGTTAAGCGTATCTTCCGATACCTTAAGGGAACTACTACAGTCGGCTTGCGGTATCCTAAAACCAAATCCTTTGACCGGATAGGTTACTCGGATGCAGATTTTACAGGATGCAAAGTAGACCGTAAAAGTACCAGCGGTACATGTCATTTCCTAGAAAAGGCCTTAGTCTCATGGTTTAGCAAGAAATAAAATTCTGTAGAATTATCAACTACTGAGGCTGAGTATATCGTTGCAGGACGTTGCTATGCTCAAATTTTATGGATGAAGCAAACCCTAGAAGACTACAATCTGTACTACACTAAGATTTCTATTTACTGTGATAACACTAGCACTATTAACTTGACTAAGAATCCTGTATGTCACTCACGTACAAAACAAATTGAAATTCGTCATCACTTTTTACGTGATCACCAACAACACGGGGACATCTGCGTAGAGTTTATTGACACAGATCATCAACTAGCAGACATTTTCATAAAACCACTGGCTGAAGACCGATTTAACGTTATGCGGCAAGAGCTCGACATACTTGAATTTTTAGATTCATAATATAGTATGTTTATTAAATTTATTTTATAACTCGAAACTTTGTAATTTGTTAACAAAAATTATTTTGGGTATAAGCCGAAAGGGTCCTTCTGTCATACAGGTGTAAATAGCCTGAAGCGACACGGTATACTAGTCTTCGGACTACCGCTAGCTGGGATCCGGCCCCTACAGCTAACCCAAAGTAATAGAATTTATTAAATGAAGAAGTATAACAGTTATAAATTCAAATTTTAAACAAATACTGCATTTATGACATTGGGAATATAAGCAGCCGAACTCGGACCGAGTTCTGTCGCCGCTGTACGGATTTCCAGAACTGAACAACCGGCCCTAGCTCTATAAATTCTTCATCTTTCTTTGGTTTTTCTTTATCCTTCTACCGAGATTTACCCACAAAAACCCTATAGTGCTTCTCCTCCTCTTTCATTTCGAGCTTTCTCGGAGTCGAGTGGGTCGTCCTCTCCGCCATCTTTATTCCTTCTTTAAGGTATTCTACTTCGTTCCTTCTCATCCATGGCACCTAAACACCAGAAGAGAAAGGTTGATTCCTCTCAAGCAGGATCATCTTCCTATGACTATGTTTCCACAAATGTCTTCTGTCCAGCCCGTCCTACAGGATCTGATGATTACGACTCCGGACTCTTTCCCGATAGGGAATTTTCTAATTTTTGGTTTGACTCATTTTCGGGTCGTAAAATTTATGCTGGAGCACGTGTTAACTTTAACATCTTTTCTGAATATGCTCCAACTTTCAACCGGCTCGGTTTTCGTGATTTTTTTAAAGTTGCTGAGAACATTATGATAATGTTGTCCGTATGTTTTACTGCAATCTGCAAGTAAAAGATAATGACAACTTCTATTCATGTGCAGCTGGGCAGGAACTAGAGTTTAATGCCACCGACATCAGTAAATATTTTCATGTTCCTGATGTAGGTGAAGCTTTAGTAGACATTCATCATATTCAATTCTCTGAAGGTGTCACCCTTGATTCCTTCAAAGAACTTTTGTGTCATCCTAAACCTGTTCCTAGAAGAGTTTACTCCAAGCATCTAAATCAAAACTTCTATGAAATCTATAGGTTTATATTCTCTGTTCTTCTTCCAAAGAAGGGATCTTCTGATGAGATTACCTTCATGAAATTGTCAGCCATGTACCACATTCACTTTGGTATTCCATTTTCTGTTCCGCAGACTGTTATGGCATGGATGCTTAACTGTAGAAGTGCAGGACGCAACCTTGTCTACCCTATGCATTTGGCTTCTATTTTTAGGAGGTTTGAAATTGATCTTCAAACTTGTCCTTACTTCTCCACTGCCAATGAACTCAGTAGGTCTAGGTTATATCCTACTCCTCATTTGCCTTCTGGTACTGAGCCTGTTCACGATGATGATCCTGAGGCTCCTCCTACTGCTGCTGCTCCAGCCCCTGCTCCGGGTTTTGACCATGGCTTCTATCAACGCTTTGATAATTTCGTTGCCCTCTCAGCGCAACGACATCAAGGCTATCTTGATTCGGAGTTCCGCCATATCACCCAGGCTCAGGTGTTACTGAACAGCATTGCTGATCTTCACTGGAGTCTCTCTCATGACCCTACACATCCAGTTACCATACTTCATCACCCCAGCTTCCCTGGACCAGGTTCGATGAAGAGACGACATTTTCTTACTTCGATCCTACTGCTGCATATTTTCCACCGGATGCTCCTGGAGGTGACGACACGCCGATGTAATGAGGACTTGAGCTAGTGGATTCTGGGTGGAGTCTGATAGGTGATGATCTTATGTAGTTTTTTTTGTGTCTAAACTTTACAGTTAGACATTTATTAGCAGATTGTGATGGTTGTATCTTTCATTTTGTATGACATTTCAGTATTCCACTACTAGTTATTTTTATGCACTTATTATTTGTGGCAATGTTGTTATTTGTGGTTATCTCTCTAGTATCTCTTTGTCTGTTTGATGAACATTGTTGGCTTCACACATTACGGGGGAACCAAAACCATTTTTTCATTGACAAAGGGTAAGAAAGAGCGCAATACCAAAACCAAAATCAACAATCAAAGAAAGAACACCACCATACCACCACCATCATTTATTCTTTTTCAAGTATTTTTATTTTGCTCTATTTAGATAAATTTTGGTATAGACTCAAGTTTGTCAATTATCAAAATGGGGGAGATTGTTGGCCCATTCCATGGTCACATCCGATTTTAATAATTGACATTAACTTAAGTTAATACACAAAATATACGAACTGTTGCTAATTATTTCAGGTCTTGTAAAATCAATATCAAAAAGTGTACTACTACATCAGCAAGCATGAATCATCATTCTGAAGCTTATTTTCATTGGAATCTAGTCCGAGTCATTTTATAATTTATTATGTATTTTATCTTTATTGAGTCTAGGATAAAATTGTAAGATCGATTGGATAATACTGGCTTAGGTTAATCATAGTCCACTTTCCTATACAGCCTACCCATCCATAGTCCACCTACCAAAAATTTTATTTCCCTTCTGTAACAAAATTTGACAAATATCTTACATTTTTACTGAGACAGAACTCAAGCCGAGTTTGGCCCGAGTTCGGTCCGAACTCTGACCGAGTTCGGTCAGTTTGAATTTAAATATTTGTTGCCTCCAAATCTACATGCAACGTTTATTTGCAAAATCTTTGCATCAGAACTCTGTCCGAATTCTGTCCGAGTTTGGTCCTCGAAAACACCTATAAATAGAAGAGAATTTCTCATTCCAAATCATTCAATCAATTCATCTTCTTTTCTCTCTTCAATAAGTGTTTTCATCTGATCAAAAGCTTTCATATTTTACCTACACATCTCTTAGCCAAAAGCCAGTAATATCTATTTGATCTAGAGTCTTTTGGTTCTCAAGAGTTGTAAAGAGGTTGTTCAAAGTTCAAAAACTATCTCTGTTGTGGAGCCGGTCGTGCGCTCGTCGCCAAGCATGGTGTTGTGATGTTGGTCGTGCACTTGTCACCAAGCACGGTATTGTAAGAGACTGCAAGCTCTCAATTAGCTTGTGCCTTAGTAGATTAACATCAAGCAAGAGTACTCGAGACTGGATTAGTCCTCTCAGAGGGATACCAGTATATATCGCTGTGTCACTAAATTTGATCTCTCTATCTCTTGCTATATTTATTTATTATCTCTTATTAACAGCCATAGTTATCTGTTTATAATTTTTAAAATTGGTGATTATTTTTGGCTGCACTCGCACTCACTTTATTCACCCCCCTCTAGAGGTGCTCAACGGTCCTACAGTAACATGATTGACAAATCCTAGGATTGATCATGTATGACTTTAACTCTTGCTAGTCTTCGTATTTTGTATGACTAGCTTCATGATCATCTGAATATGTAATATTTGGGATGCCTTACTTTGTATGTCTGATGATCTAATATCTTGTAACATTTATTTGCTTGATTGAGATTGAGACACTAGGCTTGTTCTTGACAATAAGAGACTGCTGGCTTGCAGTTAAACCCTCATGCATCTGGACAGCCGTGACCATATTGCGAGGTGGATTGCACTTCAATGTACGTAGCTAGCTATGTCTGTCCCCTGCTCTCCAGTATTCTGGTTCTGGGGCATGACAAAATCTTACCAGAAGACCCTAATGAAGCAACGATAATTCGTTATCGGTCACTCCGGTTCTATTATAATCACTCGTTTATGACGCTCTACCGTCGATCTTTTGATGGTATACTCCTGCGATGTCTTGCGGGTGATGAGACAAAACAGATATTACGTGAAGCTTACGATTGTGTCTGTGGTGCACATCAGCCTAGTCCCAAGCTGCAGAACCGTATCAGATGCGTAGGATACTATTGGACCACCATGGTGACGGATGTAATTGAATGTACAAGAAAATGCAGAGCATGTCAGATCCATACAGATTTTATCCACCAACCATTAGAATTCTTACATCCCACTACAGCATCATAGCCCTTTGAAGCCTGGGGGCATGGATGTCATCGGTCCTATCAATCCGCCATCATCTCGAGGACATCGGTTCATCCTAGCTATAATCGATTACTTCTCAAAATAAACAGAAGCTATTATCTTAGCTGAAGTCAAGACAAGCAGTGTCATCAACTTTATCAAACATTATATGATTTATCAATTCGACGTTCCTTGAAGAATCATTCATGACAACGGACCTCAGTTCGTGAGTCAAGCATTTACTCAATTTTGTAATGACACTCGAATTACCAATATTGCTTCTACGGCGTATAATCTCGCGGCTAACGGTTTAGCAGAAGCATTCAACAAAATAATCATCAAGCTTCTCAAAAAGTTTGTTTCTGCCAATAAACGTAACTGGAGCAAAAATCTTGGAGACTGTCTATGGGCGAATCGTACTACTGTACGAACCCCAAATGGCTGTACACCTTTCTCTCTGGTGTATGGATGTAAAGCCGTCTTACCGTTGGAGATTCAAATTCCATCCCTGAGGATAGCTATCGCCAACAAGTTAATAGTAGAAAATAATAATTTTCTTCGACTTCAAGAGCTTGAAGCACTCGATGAAAAGCGGCTGCTAGCTCAACAACACATTGAGCTATATAAAGCCCGCATCTCGAAAGCTTTCAACCGTAAAGTCAAAGTACGAACCTTTCAAAAAGACGAGCTAGTCCTTACTGTCAGACGTCCTATGACTATGACTCATATGAGCAAAGGCAAGTTCGAGCCAAAGTGGGAAGGTCCCTATGTCATAAGCAAAGTCTTCTCTAATGGAGCTTACCAGTTGACTTGGATGGACGATCGAATAGTATGATATCTATCAACGGCAAATTCCTGAATAAATATCATGTTTGAAAGTATGTATTATATTTTGTAACAAATATTGTACATACACAAATCTTCGAATTATTATCTTTCATTCACTCTTTCGTAAGTAAACTCATAGCTAATAAGTCCACAAAAATCCTCTATGGAGTCTAACCCAGATTTTATAGTACATCCTCAAAAGATTAACTTATAATATCTATCACAAAATATCATCGCAACATCATCTTTTGAAACCCAGCCGTTTTAAAAGATATCTTATTCTTGATCCCCAGTTGGTTTAAGAATAGTTAACAAATATATGAATTCACGTCCATATTACCTCTGAATTTCATTGTCTGCATCAATGACATATCACATCCACATTAAACGTCGTCCAAAAAATAATATCACATCCAGTTATATTCTGTCACGTCCGGGACCTCTGAACAGATATAATAAGTGATGCTATTTTCAAGAAATATGTCACGTCCAGGACCACTGAACGTATTTTTACACTCTACACTCTTGCCTTTCTCTGTTGCAGATCTCTTCATCACCATTGATTTGGTTGAAGAAAGCTCCGAGAACTTAAGGAAGAAGAAGATGAAAAGAGCTCGAGAAAGAAATTTTGAGAGAATAACTCTCTCTCTCTCTCTCTCTCTCTCTCTCTCTCTCCTCTCAATGGGGTATTTACCCTAAACCTATGTGTAACGGTCATGCAAATCGCATACGAAATAGCAAATCTGTTGGGATTCTGCACACGCAAAATCTGTTGAAATGCTTCTTATTCAAAGTATTTCAAATTTTGAAATCTTTTAAAATTTGAAAACTTTGAAGAGGGAGTCTTGTAAAAGCTTTAAAATACCAAAAGAATGTGTCATGCCATTCGTAGATGGTGCCATGCCTTATTTATCAAATGGCTCCCAACATCAAATGGCATACATCATTAAATGGTGCTAGACATTATATAACGCAGGCTGCCACGTGTGAGCTTTCTCCAGAAGCTAAGTCGTTAGTCATAATGACTGACTACACAACAGTCGAAAAAAATCCTTTTGAATCCCGAGCGCACGGTGCACGAGAAGGATTGTATCAGATTCGTCATAATGATGTTTGTCAGTTACTCCGCACCATTTATTATTGGCGAGAAATGACCAAATCATAACAGAATTAATGCTTAACACATTTTACAATTAGCGCCTATCAACAGTGTGCGCCATTCATCAACTGGCGCTATGCCACTAATCTCGAAGAATGTATACGTGACATTGCCCATGAACAAGCACACTTTTCTCACAGAATACCACGTATCTCATGCAGTTAAGCTAACTATTTACGCAAATGGATGAAACAGAATATGATGCACCAAACAGTGCATAATCAGCCTATTTTGTACTGTGCACCAATCATTATAACTGCTTGGCAGTTATCCTAAAACTCTATAAATAGGGTTCAAAATCACTTTTCAATGCATCATTAATGATCATAGTTTTCTGACAAGGCTTCCATAGCACGTTCAAGAGCTTTTCTTCACCGATATCGTATCGTCCAAAGGATAAAGTGATCATCTTCTGATTAGATTCCTAAAGTTGTACTTTCCTAAAATCAAATTGTATTCTTGTGCTTTCATTTCATTGTTTGTTGTCACTCCCCATTCCCGAAATACGTAAATTTTTTATTTTTCATGTATATGGTATCTGGCACCTGTATCTTTATTGCATATATCATGTATTTGTAACTAGCCATGGCATAGAACAGTATCTCGTCGCGGATTAGTGTGCCACCCCTTGTCCTTGTTTGGTTGTAGGCGTGGTTCACTGTTTCGATGATAGGATTTCTGAACCGTGTTGTGGTTAGGATTTTTTTAATTAATTTAATTAGTTGTATCATGTAGCCTTTAACATGTCATTAGCCACATGGTGAAGAGCATGCTTAAGCTTAGGGTTTCTTTGAATCAACCCAACCCCTATATATATTCTCTTCCACACTCTCTCTCCTCATTCACTCTTTTCATTTCTTTTCCTCCCAACCAATAGGCAAGTACATCTTGCACCAAATGGAGAGATTCTTGCATTTTTTATTTTTTGATTTTTCTTAGATATTATTTGTCTATATTGTTCTTCTCTTCATTCTCTACAAGTTTAGTTCTTGGAGTTTTTGATTTTAATGGCTAGTATGGTGTAGATCTAAGTTTCTATAACTAGGGTTTTATGGATTTCCATGGTTTTGATCTATCAAACTTGGTTGTTTTTGAAAACTAATGTTTCTATATTGTAGAGAATTCAATTTCATTCAGTTTTGGCTTTTGTTTCGCTTGATTTCGACTTCGGTTGAGGAAGTTATGGCCATGGCAAGTTTTCGGAACTTTTATGGCTAAACTTGCTGTTTGGGGACGATGACCCCCATGCGCCCGGGAGGCCATGCGCCGGGAGGCCATGCGCTGTGAAGTCCCGGCAACGCATTCCATGCGCCGATTGGTGCAGGAATCCCATGCGCCGATTGTGCAGGAATCTCATGCGCCGATTGGTGCAGGAATCCCATGTGCCGATTGTGCAGGAATCCCATGCGCCGATTGTGCAGGAATCCCATGCGCCGATTGGTGCAGGAATCCCATGCGCCGATTGTGCAGGAATCCCATGCGCCGATTGTGCAGGAATTCCATGCGCCGATTGTGCAGGAATTCCATACGCAGGAATTGCTCTATTTCACTGTTTTTGCCTGTTTAAGTTGTTTTGTAGCTAGAATCTTGAAAAACTCCCAACATGAAAGTTGTAGATCTTTGTATTGGCTTCAAGGATCTTCATGTCTCACTTTAACCTAAATTCACATATGACTTTTATGTCACGAGGGGTCCACGTGACTTCCTGACTTGACCATATTCCTGACCTGATTACCTGTATACGTGCTGGTACCTATTCTAAGTGTGTATTGAGATGCAATATTAGTATGCACTGCGGTGCTATTTAATGAGTGCACTGAGGTGTGACTCTACGTACAAAGTGATCATTCGTGTTATATGTCAATACATGTGTACCTTCCAGCACAGTCATGGTAATTGGTCAGTAATAGTGTCGTGGTATGTTGATTGTTGTTTGAAGCATTACACTAAGCATGGATCTAGATCGGGCCGATGTGGATTCATACTTAGGGTACGCGTACTATGGTACGACATATAGGAGGATGTCCATGTGACCACGACATGTAATTCCATATCAAGATAGGGTAAATCTAAGAAACTTAACTTGGTAGATGCATTGGGTGGGAAGAATCCCGAGATCGTGCCATACTGGCCACCCCAGGTCCTGTCCTGACGTGTCGGGTTGGTCGCCACGGATACAGTTTCATCCGCCTATAGTGGATGACTATATCCGACTCCTACGTGCTATGTGTTATATGTTTTAGCACGGTGGCCTTACGGGGGACCGGTGCATAATCAAAGTGCTATGTGTATACGTATATTATATGGTTTGGCTAGCGCTGCTGGGTTGACACGATCTGAGGATTCCTATATATTGCATTACTGGGATAATCACTACCAAAATACATGGATTTACCGACGGCCTTATCCGTCGGTAGTCCGTCGCCAAAAATAAATACCGACGGATTACCGACGGATATTTTGGTAAAACAGCCATCGGGAATAACCTCGTCGCTAAAACATATCCGTCGCTACTCCGTCGCTCAGCGACGACTTAGCGACGGAATACCGTCGGCGCATTTAAATATATATAGCGACGTATTACCGACTAGCTTTCGTCAAAACATGTATCAGGATATAGGGTTAGCGACGGAAAACTCCGTCGCTAAAGAGTCGGCAAAACCGTATCAGTGATTTTCTGATACGCAATATCCGTCGCTAATCCGTCGTAAATTTGTCGGTAAAAGCGTATCAGAGATTTTCCCATACGGCAGGTCGTCGTTATGCCGTCGCTAATCCGCCGAGGTGTACGACGGATTAGCGTCGTATTAGCGACAAAACATCTGTCGCTAACTGCAAAATTTATGGACATCAAACAGAACCAGGTCGACGGACATTCCGTCGCTAAACCGTCGCTCAATGTAAAATTCTCCAGGTAGCGACGGATATTATGTCGCCAATCCGTCGATACATTAAATTCCTACAGTTAGCGACGGATAGTCCGTCGGGACTTTGTCGCCAGTCCGCCGTAAGTTAGTCGCCAATCCGTCGCGAAAGCAAAAATTTATGGACATCAAACAGCACCAGGTCGACGGATCGTCCGTCGCCAATCCATCGCTTTATTGAAATGCTCCAGGTAGCGACGGTTTTTACGTCGCCACTCCGTCGCTAACCTCAGTTTCTCCAGTTAGCGACGGACTATCCGTCGTTGAGTGGTCGCCAGCCCGTCGCTAACTTCTAATTTTTAAAAAAAAAATACTGCAGACAGACTCTTTCCTGTTTATACAACACATCCAACACAATATCAAACATGCAAAATATCCATATACAATACCATATATCCATATCCAACACGAATATCCAACGTATCCAATATCCAACACCATATATCCATATGCAAAATATCCATATCCGACACCAATATCCAACATATCCAATATCCAACAAAATATTACCAACACAATATATCCAATATCCAACATTAAATTATCCAAACATAAAAAAAATATCCGAACATACAATGTATCCAAATGTCTACAAAACCAACAACATAAACAAAATCAAACCCCATCCGTCGGATCGTTTCGTGCTCGTGCCGCCGCATCCGCTTTGGGTATGTACTCCTCCACCGTGTGTGCCGGCACTTGGGATAAGACATGGTCTGGAAGCGCGCGTAGCTGCTCTGGCGACAACATGTCAAGGAGCGTCAAGATGGTGTTATCCGATACGATGCGGGCGTCCGCAGAACGGTTAAACGAAAGCCGTCCGGGGGAAGAAGGACTAGGTCGATCCGAAGCACCGGCAGCAGCAGTAGACGGACCGGGAGCACCACCAGATGAACCGGGAGCACTAGCAGACGGACCGGGAGCAGACGGACCAGAAGCAGACGGACTGGGAGCAGACGGACAGCGCCCCAACACTATCGCCCGTAAATCTGACACCGCAGAGGTCAGAGTCGCAAGATGCGCCCTCACATCGTCAACCGGGGGCGCTGGAGGAGGCGGAGGTGGTGGATATCTCGGGGACGGCTGCAACGAGGGCGCCATGGAACCTAAGCCGTAGACGCGCCCTTTCCTAACGCCGCCGACGGATTCTACGAACACGTCGTCGTAGCGAGCGGCCATAGAAGAGTGCGTCTGGGTGGGCGTCGTTTCACCGACATTCTCGGAAGGGGGCTCGATCTCAAGCCGACTAAGTGCCTCACGATACGCAGCCTATCCAATGAATGTGTTTATACTATAAGTTTTCCTAAGTTATAATCTAAATCCTATGTTTCCCTAAGTTATAGTCTGAATCCTAAGTTTATCTAATTAACTTAACAATAATTATATTTTTAACATAAATCTCATAAACGTAAGTACTTACATCAGTCTCCTCGGCCCTCGCGTCGACGAAGCTCCCGTCCTTCCGCCTCTTGTGCGTATGCACGAATACATCGTGAGCGGTGACCGTCTTCGCCTCTTTTCCCTGCTTCACCGCCCGTTGGGCCTGCATACGTAGAATTTAATTAACTTCGTATATTAAAAGTACGAAATTAAATAATAGAATGAATTTGAATTTGCGCTATCTCACCAAATCTGCACGCGTCGATGCGTGGGGCCTTGATCCCCCCGTATGCAGACCCGCGGCCTGTCGATTAGCCTTAGCTTTCTCCGATTTCAGCTTGAACTGCGGAGTATCCATCTTCTCCAACATCTGCTCATAGTACTCCGCCCGGATCCAGTCCTTCCTCGTATGCACCGTACGAAGGTCGTACACCGCATCCCGTATCTTCTTCCCGGCGGCGGCTTTGTAGGTCCTGCGGATCGCCTCCTCGCGATGGAGGGGCCACCAGAACGTCCTCTGACATACAAATTCAAATATCACGTAATAAAAAATTTAATGATTTAAAGAATAATTAATAATTCACCGACGGATTTATACCCTCATCTCGTCGAGCCAGACGTACTTCATGTCCTGAGGCACCTCAGAAAAATTGAGGTAGGGGCCATGGTAGTTATCCCGAACAATGCGCCCTAGAATCCGGGCAGCATCCCATGGAAAAAACCTATAAAGAAGCAACGACTGGATTATTAACTTGAATAAATGAAACAAATTTAATAAATTAACTTAAATTTACTTACGATTCACCAGCGGGCCATAGCTCTCGTCGGAACTCGCCCACCAGCCTCTCTGGTGGCGTCGGGGGATCCGCGGATCCGCGCATGTACTCCCCGGTAACAGGATGAAACTGAATCCCAGGGTACTCCGAGGCCCACCCTGCAGTAACTGCTGGGCCCCCTGCTGCATCTGCTGCTGCATCCGTTGGTACATCTGGTGGCGGAACGGATCCGCTAGCGGATGGAGTCACAGGCCTCGACGACGATGTCGGTGGCACCGAAGAAGAATGACGGCGGGAAGAGCCTGTGTCCGGGCTCTCCAAGTCGGGATCGGAGGTCACATCCGGGGAATGCGGCTGGCGACCACGACCGCTACCACCACGCCCACGCCCACGCCCACGACCACCACCACCACCGCCGCCGCCACCGCCACCGCCACGACCACGGCCAGCACCACCAGTACGGGTGCTCGCAACCATGCCCTGTAAATAGAACACATAAACAAAATACCGACAACATAGATTTATAAATGAATATAAAACTAAACATATCCATACCAGCAGCAGGGCGATGAGTGCCGCCCAGACGAGTAGGCCTAGGAGTGCCATCTGCAAAAAGAAACTCATACAATAATACGCAAATATCCCAAACTGAAATAAATATTACAATCAGAAGTGAAGTACGAATAAAAGCTAGATACACAAAATCTGATAAAATCACGCACCAATACAACAAAGTACAATTCTTGTAACTTATGATGAAAGGGCATCTTGTGTTCCACTAGACTTGTAATTGTAAATCCAAATGTAATAGGGTAATTTAGGATTCGAGACTAGATATTGGGTGCTTCAAGATACAACTGAAATATAGCGATATTTAATCATCGTCATCGTCCTCTTCCTCGGCCTCGGCCTCATCATCATCATCATCCTCATCCTCATCGTCGAATTCATCTGTATCCTCATCCTCATCCTCATAAAGTTCTTCTTCTTCTTCTTCTTCTTCTTCTTCTTCTTCTTCTTCTTCTTCTTCTTCAGTCTCAATACTTGGGACAAGACGCCTCTTTCTTCCCTGGTTGACATCTAAGTCTTGTATATCAACCTCTTCCTTCCCTCTATTTTCATCAGCAAGAGGTATATCAACCTCTAATTCAACATCCATGTCACAAGACTGTTGTCCCAAGTATTGGGGCTTTTCGATCTGGTCCTCTTGGTATGCTGGGTCTCCAACGTTGAATGTATTTCTAGATTTAATCTTGCATACTGCCCACCAGTCAAAGCGATCTCTACGACGCCTTGGGTAGCTTGTATAGTAGACTTGAACAGCCTGACTTGCTATCGCAAACGTGTCGGACCCTCTATACCTCCTGCGATGATTTATATCGACGAATCCAAATTGTTTATCGATTCTCCAACCGATATTTGGTGTCGTATCGAACCACTCACATTTGAACATAACAATATGCATATCAAATGGGGCACTATATTGTAATTCTACAATATCCCGAAGCACTCCATAATAGTCAAAGTTCGGTTCGTCGTCATAGATTGTACCTCTTATGCAAACACCAGAATCCTTCGTACTGAAGCCGTCATTGAGAAATTCGGCATTTATAGGATGTTGAGTTGTCTTAAACTTGAAGCCATTAACGACATAGCCGGGCCAAGTCTTTGCATGCTTCTTCGGTCCCAATGACAAATAACGAATGCTCTAATTTGTGAGTGTACTTGGTTCAGCTAATAAAACCTGTAAACTTTAAATGTTTTAGTTGCATATATATATTTAAATGGTAGCCGCATAACATATTATCTCAGTTACTTACGTAATCTCGAAACCATGACGGAAAGGTAAAATCAACCTCTCTTTGAAGTCCCTCATCGGTAATATCGGGTGTCCTTATTTTGACTTCATCTCTAAATACACTGTTAGAGAGAATAAAAATTAGTGTAGTCACTTACCTCACCAAATTAGAGATTATAACGAGGTGTAGTCACTTACTTCTCCAAATCTCTCACTTCTTGTATGTCACAATTTAACAAGACATATTGGTGAGCGGCATCATACTCATCGTCACTCAACCACCGTTTCTTACTAGCCCCAATAGGCTTGCCCCTTAAATTGAATATACCTCCTTCCTCAACGTCTTCGTCATTCCTTTGAGGTCTATTTCGATTTGTCTCAACATGAGTATCGAAATAAATGGAGCAAAAGTTTGACACCTCCTCGATAAGATATGCTTCGCATATCGAAGCCTCTATATGAGCCTTGTTGCCAACTTTCTTCTTTAGATGATGTAGATACCTAGAGAGACAAATTATCTTGAGAATTAACAATGAATTGTAAAATCCACTTAAATTATATCGATTTTTATTTACCTTTCAAAGGGGTACATCCATCGATAATGAACAGATGCACCGACACGGGTTTCGTATGCTAGATGAATCGGTAGATGCTCCATACTGTCGAAGAAACCCGGTGGAAATATTTTCTCTAACTTGCAAATTGTTAAGACAATCTTCTCCTCAAGTTGTATCATATGTTGCACCGTGAGCTTAGTTGAACAGATATTCCTGAAGAATGTAGACAGCTCGGCCAACGGAACCCATACAGCAGAAGGCAACAACTCTCTCAACGCAATGGGCAGTAATCTTTCCATAAACACGTGGCAGTCGTGACTCTTCATTCCTGTTAGCTTGCGTTCATTGAGATCAACGCATCTAGACAAATTCGACACATAGTCGTCGAGAAATCTTAAAGTAGATATCCACTTGCAGATTATTAATCTATCTTCCTTGCTCAATGCGTATGGCGCTATCGGCTTAGTTACTTGTCCACCAGCTCCCCTTTGTATCAAGTTTAGATTATGACGTTTGCATATCTCGGCCATGTCTTGTCTTGCTTTTGGATTGTCCTTCGTCTTTCCTTTAATATCCATAACGGTATTGAAGACATTATCGAACACATTCTTTTCGATATGCATGACATCAAGATTATGCCTAATAAGATTATCTTTCCAATAAGGCAAGTCCCAGAAGATACTCCGTTTGGTCCAGTTATGGCTTTGTCCGAACCCTTCGACACGATTGTTCGATGGATCTTCCATTGCGGTGGGCAATTCCTTTACATCTTCCCAAATATCGTATCCCGACAATCTGGTAGGAGGTTCAGAAAATTCTTGTTTTCCATATCTGAACGCATCCTTGTTCTTTCGCCAAGGATGTCTCGTTGGCAGAAATTGACGGTGACAGTCAAAGAAAGAAGTTTTTCCTCTATGTCTAAGGCGGAACGCCTTACTATTTTCCATACATATCGGACAAGACATGTTGCCGTGCGTACTCCATCCCGACAGCATACCGTATGCTGGAAAATCATTGATTGTCCACATGAGTGAAGCTCTCATCTGAAAGTTTTGTTTTCTGGAAATATCATAGGTCGTGACGCCGATCTCCCACAACTATTTCAGCTCATCCACCAACGGCTATAAATATATATCGATGTTCTTTGTCAGATTTTTGGGACCGGGTATGATAGCTGTCAAGAACATATAAGGAGTCTTCATACACATCCATGATGGCAGACTGTAAGGGATAAGAATGACCGACCAGCATGAGTATTGAGATCCCGACTGTCCGAAAGGGGCGAAGCCATCAGAACATAGCGCCAGGCGTACATTTCTAGGCTCTGCAGCAAAATCTGGATGACACAAATCAAAATATTTCTACGTCTCCCCATCCGAAGGATGTGACAATTCTCCTTCGTTCTTTATGCGATCTTTACTGTGCCACGTCATGTGTTCTGCTGTATTCAGAGACATATACATCCTCTGTAAGCGCTTCGTGATCGACAAGTAATGCATATACTTGTAAGGATGTCGTTTTCTAGTTGACTTTCCTTTTCCCTGTACTGTCTTGTAATGATCCGCATTACAGAACCAACAACTTTCTAATACGAAATTCTCTTTGTAATACAATATGCATCCGTTGCGACAGCAATCTATCTTCTTGTACCCCAGTCCCAGTTGTCGGACCATCATCTTTGACTTGTAGAAGTTTCTTGGGAGCTCTTTTGATTCCTTCGGTAACACCTCATTAGTTAATTGTGTGATCCGATCATAGCAAGCTTGTGGCAAGTTAAAATCAGACTTTATGTTCAACAACCGCATCGTCACTGACAGTGCGGAATGAGTCTCACAACCAGGATATAGAGGAGTATCTGCGTCCTTAAACATATCATAGAACTCCTTTGCCTCGGGATTAGGATCCTCCGGATCAAAATTAGGCCCTGCCGCAGCATACACCATATCTCGTGCAAGGTTCTGCATGTCTCCATAATCCACAGAGCATCCGTCGTCTTCGAGGACATCCGTTGCAGCATTATCATCAAAAGCATAAGTACCAGCTTCTGCAGCCTGTCTTTCTGAATATAATTCACCTTGCGATGACCACAGGCCGTAATCACGTACGAAACCCTTACGGGTCAAATGATCTCTCACAGTCATCACTTCTTCGAAACGTCTATTGTGACAATTAACACATGGACACTTGATTTTGTTATCGTCCATGTACTGAGTTTTGCTCATGGCATACTTAAGAAATACTTCCACACCTGCCTGAAAATCGTCACTCACACCAATTCTGCTCTCGTGTTGTCATTTGTACATCCATGTACGATCAACAAAGTAACGATTCATGCTCGATTTGATGTGAATATCTGTATCGTAAGACAAACTAAACATAAGAATTAATAGCCCGATACCGATACTCATATCGTAAGAAAAACTAAACTTATGGATAACACGCTAGGCCTACGACGAGGCTACTTAGTATCACAATCTAACATAATTAGTATATAATTATGTAACTGGTGGATCCGCTAGCTAGTAAGCCGGATGTACTTAATATCAGAGAGTATCAGATTAGTATCAGTATATAGGTTAGGTAGACCGTATCAAACGCATATCGGAATAGTAGGCCGAATAGGAGGCCGAGATAGTCGAATGAGAAGAAGGGAAGAAAGGAGGAGCAGATGGGTCCAGAGCCATGGTGGAGGAGGAGAAGTAACATGAGAGCAGTTTCTGCCGTAACATCTCCTGGCTCTGCTGGCAACTGAAGTCCAGATGCTACAAAGGACGATCCTTCGCTGAAATCGACTACAACACCCATCAGTTCAAGTTCATTCCTATATGAGTATATTTCAATGCCATAGAGGAAGGTCAACAAACTGATGGCTTCTATGGCATTGGAATATACTCATATAGGAATGAACTTGAACTGATGGGTGTTGTAGTCGATTTCAGCGAAGGATCGTCCTTTGTAGCATCTGGACTTCAGTTGCCAGCAGAGCCAGGAGATGTTACGGTGGAAACTGCTCTCATGTTACTTCTCCTCCTCCACCATGGCTCTGGACCCATCTGCTCCTCCCTTCTTCCCTTCTTCTCATTCGACTATCTCGGCCTCCTATTCGGCCTACTATTCCGATACCGATACTTTGAACCTTGATCTTAACCCAAACCTATATACTGATCGATACTAATCCGCTACGCCCGATACTAAGTATATATGGTCGATACTGATAGCGATAGTCCGATACCGATAGCAATAGTCCGATACCGATAGTTCGATCGATACCGATAGTTCGATAGTCCGATACCGATAGCGATAGTTCGATACCGATAGCGATAGTCCGATACAGATACACATGGACCTACATATCTATATATCACTAGTAGCCATACTCCTCTACATACTACTCTACACTAGGATCTAGTAACCATATACTATTCTACACACTAGCTACGTAGTCATACTATAAAATAAGGTAAACTAATTTACCCACACATTAAAACCAACCCAATCAAATCTTAGGCAAACTATTCATATGATATCAATCGAAATACAAATAGGTCAACTAGGCTAGTTCTAGGTCAAATTAGGAGTCCAAGTCAACTCTGTCAAAACTAACCTTAATTAGGCTAAACTTCTACCTTAGCTAATCAAATATATATACTATACTTCACGACGTGTGTCTGTGTATATATATATATATATATATTATTAATAAATTACTTAAAATTATGCCTATATATATATATATATATATATATATATATATATATATATATATATATATATATATATGTCTGTGTGTGTGTGTATCCGTGTGTCTGTGTCCGTGTGTGTGTGTGTGTCTGTGTGTGTGTGTCCGTGTGTGTGTGTGTGTCCGTGTGTGTGTGTGTGTGTCTGTGGGAGAGGAGGAGGAGGACTCATGCGCGGGGACTCCAGAGTCCCTCCTACGCCCCCCTGCCCCGACCCCCCCCAACCCCTGCCCGACCCCTCCAACCCCTGCCCGACCCCCTCTCCCACCCCCTGCCCCCTCCTGCCCCGACCCCCCCAACCCCTGCCCGACCCCCCCAACCCCTGCCCGACCCCCTCTCCCACCCCCCTGGCCCCCCCTGCCCCGACCCCCCCAACCCCTGCCCGACCCCCTCCCCCACCCCCCTGCCCCCCCTACCCCGACCCCCCCAACCCCTGCCCGACCCTCCCCAACCCCTGCCCGACCCCCTCTCCCACCCCCCTGTCCAGACCACCCCCCACCCCTGCCCGACCCCCTCCCCGACCCCCCTGCCCCCTCTCCCACCCCACCCTTGCCCCGACCACCCCACCCTCTACCCGAACCACCCCGCCCAGACCGCCCCCCCACCCCTGCCCGACCCCCTCCCCGACCCCCCTGCCCCCGACCACCCCACTCCACCCTTGCCCCGACCACCCCACCCCGTACCCGAAACCCCCCTGTCCCACACCCTCTCCGACCACTACGATAGCCCCCCAACCCCCCAAATCGTAAAAGAGAGAGAGAGAGAGAGGGAGATAGAGAGAGAGAGGGGGGGAGAGAGAGCATACCTTAGAGAGAGAGGGAGATCGCCGGTCGGAGAGAGGGAGATCATCGGAGAGAGGGAGAGGGAAGAGAGAGAGTGTTTTGGGGGGGAATGAAAATTCCCCCCCCCCGTCGGTTCAATTTAAGTTAGGGTACAGAAATTAGCGACGGAGTAGCGACGGATTATTCCGTCGCTAAGTCGTCAGTAAATCTCGCGCCAATATTTTAGGCTTTTGCCGCCAAAATATGCGACGTTCTAGCGACGGATATAAAACCGTCGCTGCTTGGCCGACGACCTATCGACGGCGTAGCGACGGATATGGACATAAAAAAATAAAAAAATTGTCCACTGCTTTCCGTCGGTATTCCGTCACAAATCCGTCGGTGATCCGACGGTAATAGCGACGGAAAATTTCCGTCGCTAAATGGCCGTCGCTAAAATACTGTAATTTGGTAGTGAATCCAGACGAATCATAGAAAGCCGTAGGAATGATTGGCCGCTTGTAAGATGACTTGTTTGTGATATGTTCTCTTCTGTTAGCAACTGAGGAACATGGACTATCGCGGTGCGTGGTTCAACCCATGTCCTTGTTTGGTTGTTGGGTTGGGCTATTGTGCTGTGATAGGCTATGGACCGAAGTCGCGATCAGAAGCCCTTTTACCTGCCCATGGCTATAGGATATATCTTATCTCGGCACAATATTGGCACCGTTTGTCCTTGTTTGGTTGTAAGGGTGTCGTATTGTCTCGATGATATGGTATAAGCCTATAACTCGTGAATTAGGTCATATTTTACTCATTGGGTTTTATCTCACTCTTTTGTGCTCCCTTGTGGTACTTGCTATTCGGGTCCTGACCCCGCTGGTTTTGTTTGGCCAGATCCCGTAGCAGCTCCAGAGGATCCAGCTTTTTGCCCGAACAATGGTGCACACCAGGAGTATGGGCACCAGGGACCATGAGTTGGTTTCTTCTTCACCGCTCTGATATCTTCTATTTTGTACTTGGCGTTTAGCCACCGGCACTTGTTTAGCCGACAGTTCAGGACACTAGTTTTCTTTTGCATAATTGTAATTAAATCGGACTACAGCTGACTACAGTTATGTGCTATTGACTCTCGATACTAGCTCATCATTTTGCATAGCTAGACTCATGAATCATTTTGTTGAAGCGTCGGGGATGCCTTACTGCTTTGTCTTATATGATCATTATTTACTGCTTCTTATTTTGACTGATTGAGACATAGATGCTCTGTGGGACCATAGGAGACCTGATTGTAGCATGCACCCCCTAGTCTCTTGACAGCCACGATCGCCGTATGACATTTATATACCTCATACGATGTAGCTGGCCTAGTCCGTCTCAGTATTCCGGTACTGGGGCGTGACATTTGTAGTAAAGTTTTCTCGGGAAACTTTTTATCTTGCAAACAATATAGTGCAACTCATTCATAATTGCCTTATGGTCTTTCCTATTTTAACATGAAACTGACTTAAAACATACTCGTAGACTTGTGTCATTTACTCAAGAAATGACACCACGCCTCGTGCCGAAGCACGTCTCTTTGCTATAGCCAAATCTTAGGCTTCAAATTTGTATTGCAAACCATGCACACATTTTTTTGACTCATTCGTGCCATGCTTACAGTTCTTTCGACTTAACCGACATCGTGCATACTCTTCTTTATTCAATCTAAGGCATGCACGCATATCGTCGCTATTATCCCGGCTCACCTATATGAAAGGTTATTAATAATGTCAAGCTCTCTTGGACATGGCTTAGGATAGACGACGATCATCCAATGCAGGTAGCTAGCCCATGGAAGCCCCGAATCTCCTATACGGTAGTACGCCTAGGATAGATGGCAATCATCTAGTGTCATTGGTTGGAAGCCCCAAATCTCCGATGCGATACATCCAGCATCCTGCTTGGCCATCTTACTTCCTCCTAGGCCGACATGATCCCGGTGCTCCGATGATTCATTCGAGGAAGACTGCACCTTCTGTACAAGTTATCCATAACCAAGCAATGGTGCCTACCTAACTCACCATATGACTCAAACCATGTTCTTCTTTACTCATAAACCATGTTTTTTATACTTCTTTGGAGACTCCAAATGAGGAACCGCCTCGGCGACAAATGGTCGTGTGAACATTTCCTTTCCTTGAAACCCAGGAAACGGCTACTGTATAGCCTTCCTATTTAACTTGAATAATAGGCATTCCATATATGCGATAGACCATGGCATACTTCTCATTTAAACAATTGTGATTCGTACCTTAATCTCATTGTGTTCTATAAGACACTATCGCCTAAGTCATACTCTATATGACGAGCCTTGAGACCATGTACTACTAAAATCTGTCAATTCAGCGACGCGCCAAGACGTCGCTAAAAAGGGCAAATACGTCGCTAATTTCTATTAGCGACGTATTTAGTGACGTTTTCAAGTAGTCGCGATTAAGCTAGTCGCTAAACAAGAAAACGTCGCCAAACGTCGCTATGGCGACGATCTTTAGCGACGTGCCCACGTCGCTAATTTAGCGACTGCCAGCGACATAAAATGTCATAATTTACCGACGTAACCTAGCGATGTTGAGCGACTTGAAATGCATCGATGCTGACCTGGCTTTAGAGCCAAATGGCGACGTTCTGCGACTTTTTAACGTCACTATATTACCGACATATAGCGACGTTTAGCGACGTCCCTGTAGCGACGTTTAGTGACGATTAGCGATGGTAATCATTAATATTAGCGACGTACTTAGCGGCGTTTATATCGTTGCTAGACGTCGCTGACAGTCGCTGAACGTCGCTAATATTAAAAAAAATTAAAAAAAATTACAGCAATTGCAACATTTGCAGAATTTGCAGCACCATTTGTTACAACAACGACTGTGTATCACGAACAGAATATTAAACAACACATACACACAATCACGAACACGTTTGAAACACAATGTGTCCACAATCAACACAGATTTATGAAAATTTGTAACAATGTCAAACATAATGTGTCCATATAAGAATAAAGTATGTAAAACCACATAAAATACCCAACAATGGGCCATCACACAACAATGTATATGCCGACTACGACTGATCAGGAGGAGCATCACCGCTCCGATCACCGCTCCTGGAAAGAAGGTAAGCATACTGCTCCGGTGTAAGAACCACCGACGACGATGAAGGAGGAGGCAATGCAACCGCTGGAGAAGGAGGCAGTGTAACCGCTGGAGATGGGTGCATCCGCGTCTCCTCTAGGGCTCGGAGTCTGGCGCTGCATTGCTCCATGCAAGTCGCTATCCTGGTAACGGTGTCGTGAATGGACTCATGTGTCCCCTGTACTTGCTGCACGGTGCGCTCGAGCTCGTCAAAGCGTGCGGTGACCGACGCAGCATCCTCTTGCTCCTGAGGCCCTTGCTGCTCAGCAATCCTCCTCAGCATATCGTCGCGCAGCTCAGCAATCTGGCGGACAATGGTCTCCTCGACTCGGGACGACTCGGCCTGTGACGGCTGTGAATGCGCACTGGAAGAGGGAGCCCTGGATGCCTGCATCGTAACAAATGCGCCGTAGGATCCCGTACCGTAGTACGTACCCCTCTGAAGACCACCAACAGCGGTCCAGAGCTCGTCCTCTGACTGGGACGGAGAGGGTTGCGATGTACCAATCCCTCCCTCTGCCTGTGCACTAGCACTCGCACGCTCATCACGTAGCCTAACATACTCTTCCTAGAAATCATTGTGTATCTCTATACATCAGTACTTATCTAAATTAGCCTAATAAACGTCTAAAATATTTAATTATTATTAAGTATATGGTTATCTGTATATTCTTCAAGTTGTGTTAAAAATTAACGAAATCTAAATTAGTACTTACATAGCTCTGAGTAGCCCGGTCGTCGATGAGCTTCCCGTCCTTCCGATGGGTGGCCAGGAAGACGGTCACCATGTTTGCGTCCTCACCCCTCTTCATCTGCGTGTTTGTTATATTTTATTCTTTATTAAAATAGAAAATTATATACTCCTACTATCAATAAATTCTTATATTTGACAATAAATTACATACCAGATGACGGAAATGCTCCGTCATAGGAATCGATCCACCACACCACTTTCCGGCCATCGTCCTAGCCGCCTTCGCCTTCTCCGACCGCTCTTTGTACTAGGGCTCCTCAAATCGAGCCCTCATCGTGGCCCACTGGTCAAGTGTGATCCAACCAGCAATCGGCTTTCCGGAGCAGTGACATTTTTTCTGATCGTCAATAGCATCACGGATCAACTTGGCGGCGACGGCAGGAAACTGCCTCTCAATCTGCTCGGCGCGGTGTGGTGGATAAAAATAAGTCCTCTACAAGAATTACAAATTAAAATAATTAGTTCTAA
Organism: Iris pallida; assembly: GCA_029216955.1. Taxonomy (NCBI): domain Eukaryota; kingdom Viridiplantae; phylum Streptophyta; class Magnoliopsida; order Asparagales; family Iridaceae; genus Iris; species Iris pallida. Next base: position 27,285,404 of record JANAVB010022597.1, read on the forward strand.
AAAATACTTAAAATTATATTAATCATACTAAATTAACTATCTTTAGTTACCTTGAAGTGGGCAAACCAGATTGCCTTCCTCTCTTCCGAGGCATCCGAGTAGTTGATCCACGGACCCCCATAGTTGGACCTTAGAAATGTGCCCAACGCTCTCTGTACCGACGAGGGACGATATCTGTATACAACGATAACCGACGTATTAATAAATATATATAGATATACAGACATGCATAAAATATTGATTTAACTTACTTCGTAGGACCGTCGGCCCAAATCTCCATCCTCGTCTCGCCCTGAGGTGCGCATGCAGGGTCGCTCTGGTATGGATCCGCCCGGGCGGGACGGGCGGGAGTAGGGACTACCTCCTCCACCTGCTCCCCACCCGCCATGCTGCTGTCAGCACTAGGAAGGCTAGGGGAAGTAGTATGCTCAGCAAGCCTGGAACTGCTCGTCGCAGGTGCACTGCCACCCGGACCTGAGACCGTATGGTACAATGGAGTGCTCGGGTCAGAGGATGGTCCAGAGCCATCCTCCTGTAACGGAGCTCTCTGCCCACCTAAGGACACGGATCGTGCTGGCCTATCTCCGCGTCGTCCTGCCATGCTGATAATAACATTGGAGTTCATAATTTAAGACTACAGAAATATGAATACATCGAAATCACAGTTTATGATTGAAAATATAAATAAATACAATGACAGTTTAGAAATATCTGCATACATTGGAATTCATAATTTAAGTTTTCAAAAGTGATCATAGTTCATAATTTAAGATTATAGAAGTATGAATACATCAAAATCATAGTTTCTCAATCATCCTCTGAAAATTCATCTTCTTCGTTTGCCTCCTCCTCTTCATCCTCTTCCTCTTCCTCATCATCGTCACCAGCATCTCCTTCGTCTTCCCCTTTGGATACTTGTACCTCTTCTACACAAGTAGATATTGAATGGGGAACTTCTGCTGAGTCGACATCAACTGTATTAGGTACAAGTGGCAGCTCGTCCTCCTGATAAACCACTTCGTCGACGTCGTAGGTATTTCTGGCTTTAGTCTTGCATACTGCCCACCAGTTGTACCTCGTTGTTCCCCGTCTAGGATATGTTGTAAAATATATGAGTTGAGCTTGACTTGCTAGGATAAATGGTTCGTATCCTTGGTATCGACGACGGTAGTTAATATCTACAAGACCATGTTTGTCAATTTTCCATCCTTGATCTTGTATGGGATCGAACCAATCAACTTTGAACAACACGATATTGGCAGGCTCTATGCCATAGTTGTACGTCAATTCCACGATCTCGCGTAAGACGCCATAGAAATCATTGCCTGGAGTGACATCTTTGTAGTTTGTAGATTTGATACACAAGCAACTATTTTTTGTGGAATCAAGATCCAGGAAGCTATCTCTGATGACAGCATTTGTTGACTTGAACTTAAACCCATTCACGCAATAACTTGGCCATACTTTGACGGCATAAATTGGTCCCTTGGCAAGAGTTCTAATAGATTCATTCTCAAGAATGACGTCCGGACGATCGACCTAAACATGAAAATATATGAAATTAAGTTTAATGTTAAGTTATTTCTTGTGCAGTTGTGAATGGAGGAAGATTCTAACTAGCTTCTTACGTACATATGCAGTCAACCAAGACGGGAAATGAAGTCTCATTTCTTCTTCTACTTCTTCATCTGCAATGTATGGTCTACTTGACCTCACCTCATCATTAAATTTGCTGAAAACCAATAAATATCGGGATATACTCGTTAAATTATAATAACGGAATCAACAAATAGATGACTTGAATGTTGAAGATTTTCACTTACCACTCTAGCTTTTCCACTTCATCCTCCTCGCAGTTGAGTAATAAATATAATTGGGCCGCCTTTAGTTCCTCATCATTCAAATATCTCTTTTTCAGTTTTCCTGAAGGCTTTCCAAGAGCATTGAAGACTTTCAATAATGCATCATTATATTCTATATCTCCATCGTCGTTCCTCGGAGCTCTTGTTCTATTTGTAGCAATATGAGGCTTGAAATACATTGAACAGAAGTTTGTAATCTCCTCAAAGACATAGGCTTCACAAATAGAACCCTCGACCCGTGCCTTATTTTTCACCTTCCTCTTTAGGTGGTTTAGATGGCGCTCGAACGGGTACATCCACCGATAACCGACGGGCCCACCAACACGTGCCTCATATGAAAGATGAATTGGCAAATGCTCCATAGAGTCGAAGAATCCAGGAGGGAACACCCTCTCAAGCTTACACAATGTTACTACAATGTCCTTCTCCTGCTTTTCAAGCCGATCGACGAGCAACTTAGTAGAACAAAGATCTCTGAAGAATATGCTAAGCTCTGTCAGTGGATCCCAAACGACATGAGGTAAGAATTCCCGAAATGCAATCTGGATTAACCTCTCCATAAAAACATGACAGTCGTGGCTCTTCATATCCTGGAGTTTGTTCTCCTTCGGGTCAACACATCTTCTCAAATTCGATACGTACCCATCTGGAAATTTTAGGCCCTGGATCCACCTACAAAGTTTACCTTTGTCCTTCTTGTCCAGTGAGAAAATGGCCCTGGGCTGCTTATACTTCCCACTGCCTTCCTTTATCAAATGCAACTCTGGACGTCTGCATATTTCTTCTAAGTCCAACCTGGCCTTGGGATTGTCTTTCGTCTTTCCCTTTACGTCCATCACCGTATTTATTATATTATCAAATACATTCTTCTCGATATGCATGACATCCAGGTTATGTCTGAGCAGATGGTCACTCCAATATGGTAGGTCCCAGAATATACTCCTCTTCGTCCAGTTGTGAGCGCGGCCAAATGCATCGCACTTGTACCCCGCTGTAGGCTCTTCAATAGCACTTGACAATTCTTTAACTTCTTCCCATATCGTGTCCCCAGACCACCGTGGCGGTGGACTGGACTTCTCCACCACGCCAGCACGAAAAGCATTCATGTTCCTCCGGTACGGATGATCCTTTGGCAGGAACTGTCGATGACAATCAAAGAAGTACAGTTTTCCTCCGTGTTTCAAACGGAAAGCCTTAGTGCGATCCATGCAATACGGACATGCGAGACGACCATGGGTGCTCCAACCCGATAACATTCCATAGGCCAGGAAATCATTGATGGTCCACATTAGTGCGGCCCTCATCTGAAAGTTCTGCTTTCTGGAAACATCATAAGTGGTTGCACCTACTTCCCACAACTGATTCAGCTCATCTACCAAGGGCTGTAAGTACACATCGATGTTCATTTTCGGGTTCTTCGGACCTGGAATAATAACAGTTAGGAACATGTAAGGAGTCTTCATACACATCCAAGGCGGCAAGTTGTACGGAGTAACAATCACTGGCCAACAAGAATATTGTGAGCCCGAAAGTCCAAATGGGGTAAAACCGTCGGAGGAAAGCCCCAATCTGACATTACGCGGCTCCGAAGCAAAATCGGGATACACTCGATCAAAGTGCTTCCATGCTTCCCCGTCGGATGGATGATCCAGTACTCCATCTATTTGTTCCCGCTTGTGCCAACTCATATTATCAGCTGTCTCCTTTGCCATAAATAACCTCTACAACCGCGGCGTCAAAGGCAAATAGTGCATCGAATCTGTTGGCTTGCGTGCACCAGAAGTCCTTATTGTACTAGTTGCCTTGAAGCGATCGGTACCACAAAATCTGCAGGCGTCTTCATCCTTGTCGTCCTTATAGTACAACATGCATCCGTTGTGACATGCATCAATTTTTTCATACCCCATCCAGAGCGATCTTACCATTCTCTTGGATCGGTAAAAGTCTTTAGGTAACTTGCCACCCTCCGGCAATATATCTATAATTAACTCCAGGATTCGGTTGTAGCATTCTTGAGACATGCTAAAATCTGATTTTATGCTCAACAATCTTGTAACCACCTCCAACGGTGAATGGTCATCACAACCAGGATATAAAAAAGTCCTTGCATTCTCCAGCAACTCCATGAACTTTGCAGCATTAGCTTTCGATGCCTCCTCAGCTGCATATTGATTGTTCGGATCGAAACTAGGCCCCGCAGCATCGAAAACCATGTTCGTCCACCCTTGGTCGTAATCAGCATGCTCGTGGACATCTACATAAGGCTCCACATAAAGCTCCGGCTCGGAGGCTAAAGACACAAGTTCTCCGTATGCGGTCCACTGATAATAATTTGGCATGAAACCCCTCGAATATAAATGATATGTCACATCCACTTCCGAATGATATTTCAAGTTGCGACATCTCATACATGGACACTTAATTTTTGTACGGTCCATGTACTGAGGGAACGCCTTGGCAAACTGCAGGAACTATTGCACACCCTGTATAAATTCATTCCGCACACCGCACATATCATTAGGATGACGATTGTACATCCACAAACGGTTTCACAGATAGTAATTCATATCCATTTTAAGATAATTCTGTAAAGATTGACACAGATAATAATTCATCAGGATGACGATTGTATATCCACAAACGGTTCTGCATAATTGCCAAGTGTGGGGACGAATGGCTCAGAACACAACCCAAAATACATTCTAGCATACATTAGTTTGAATCATCTATGTTCTGTACATATTGTGTAGTATATGTTCTTATCGAATCTAGTATCTGAAGGATGTAACAGAATCAAGATGAACCCACATAATGTAATACTAAGATATTATCTACTACTAAAAGATGTAGTGATAGGTTGTCGTATCATCATTGCCGAGGGATGGGGGTAGGAGGACAGTCAACTTTATCTACAGCTACATAGTTTATGCCTCGCTAGTCGAATGGCTGCAGGGACTATGTCCTGATCACGATGTCGTACCATAGATTATCTACTACTAATTAAGACTTTCAACTAAGCAGTCAAAGGGTACTGAACAGAAAGTCTAATTATAAGACTTTCAACTAAGCAGCGTTGTAGGATTTAAAATATGGTATTCAGGATTAGTATCCATCCTTCGTGACATAGCTGACTCTGCCAAAACCTGACCAACATATCCTACACTAATCATTCCATATTTCAGTAATGTCAGTAAGCTAAATCATTCTCAACTGTCGAGAATACTTAGGAGAAAACTCATTCACAGGATTAGTATCCATCCTTCGTGACATAGCTGAAATTTTATAGAGCTCGATAATAATTATTAGTCAATTTATTCATCATTTTAAAACCCTGAAAAAGCCCAAAAACAACTCCCAGTATCAGTAAATAGGGCTCGAACCCTAAATTAGAATTTGAATCCAAGCAAAATATCAAATTGACAGTTGATATGCCTAAAAAACTCCCAGTATCAGTATATAGGTGTCACACTGTGAGTCTCGTGTCCACACAGTGGGACACGACGTGTCCAAACCAACAAAATAGGTGTCACACGAACTAGAAGCGAGTCCACTGTGAGTCTCGTGTCCACACAGTGGGACACGACGTGTCCAAACCAACAAAATAGGTGTCACACGAACTAGAAGCGAGTCCATTGTGAGTCTCGTGTCCACACAGTGGGATACGACGTGTCCAAACCAAAAAAATAGGTGTCACACGAACTAGAAGCGAGTCCACTGTGAGTCTCGTATCCGCACAGTGGGACACGACGTGTCCAAACCAACAAAATAGGTGTCACACGAACTAGAAGCGAGTCCACTGTGAGTCTCGTGTCCCCGGCAGCGAGTCCACGCTCTCGTGGACACGAACTACAAGCGAGAAAGAGAGCTAGAAGACGAGGAGAAACTGGGAAGCGGGGGGGGGAGAGTTACCTGATCCGGAGCTACCTGAGGAAGGAGAAGGAGAAGGAGGAGGGAGATCGTCGGAGAAGCGCCGCGGAGGAGGAGGCCGGAGGAGGGAAATCGCCGGAGGGGCGTCGCGGAGGAGGAGGGCACGAAATATTTGGGGGAAAATTTTGTGAAAGATCGAAAAGCGAAACCCTTGCTATATGAAAATATTAGCGACGTAATTCTAGAACGTCGCTAAACGTCACTAGTATTTATGAAACGGTGATGCTACATAAATTGCGTCGCTACACGTCGCTGAATCAGCGACGTGTACCGACGAACTTGCGACGCCTATTCTTATTTAACAAATTGCAGTCGCTAGACGTCGCTATTAGTCGCTGTCAGCGACAAACAGCGACGTCTTGCATAAACGTCGCTAAAACCCTAAAAAATAGCGACGTTTTGTTTGGAGTCGCTAAATACGTCGCTGATATGACTTATTTTGGTAGTGATGGGAGCGTATGGCTATACCAAGTCATGGAACCATAGGACCGCACACATGCTCAACTTGAACAGTCGTGTTCTTTGAGTGCCATAACCGTGTCTTCTTTCACAATACCGATAATGAGACCATGGGACGTAATTGCTATGCAAAATAATGGGATCATAGGGACGTGCCTGCTATGACTTCGATAGCCCGTGGCATAACTTTTCCAAACTCAATCGCGCGGTCGAAGGACCCGCTGTAAACTTTAAAAAGCATCGTTCAGAACGTCTAGGCAACAGTGGGATACTTTTTCCATGTTATACACACATACTTGACTCAATGGGATTATTCTCTTAGCTATGTGGATTCATCTCTTTTATTATCAAGTCTATTCAGTGCAACGGAAACTTTTTTTATTAGTGTAAAAGGTCAAGCTGAGGCAAGTTCACCGAAGTCATCCACCTGAGCGAGGAGTTACCTAGACCGAGCAAGGTTTCGAGCAAGTCGTTACATGGCTAAGTCCAAACATAATTAATTTTTGATTCCTCCGGTTGAACTGAGCAGGATAGGACATTACAAAGAGGGTGAGAAAACCTATAAGACCGATGGAGTTTAGATGGAGTGCCATCAATAGGATACGAATCCAAAGGAATGTTGTATCTATGAAATATAATGGAAATAATCATTAGATAGATAAGGTTTCGACCGGTCTTCTTGTAGTTAAACATAACCGTCATCATGGTCTTGGGAAGACTAAATGGAATCCTAAAGTGAATGTGGTACATAGTAGACAACTCTAAATATGTGACCTCATCGATATATTCCGTTTTGGGCAAGATAGAAACCATAATGATCCGATGAAGTTCATAGAACTGTTGATTCAAGTACCATGACATGAGCCATCCTAGAGGTCTGGGATTCATAGCACACATCGCGTCCTTGAAGGTCTCTAAGTTTAAATCGACACGGAATAGGACTTTAGTGATGTCAACTAGAGCATCTCCAGTATTGGGAACCTGAAGCCATTCACTCAAGTCATCATCATCAAATTCCATCTCGATACGATAGGCTGATGAGTACAAGATGTCTTGTAAATATTTTAAATTGCAATAGAACATCCGAAAGACATTTTCGTATATCGGATTAGAAATTTTCAAAAATTGACGTAGGTCGATATTTTGAAAAGTTAAACAGTATTTCAAAAATATGTTGAAGTTAATGGAATTTCTCGAACAAATAGCTTATTTATGGTATTCATCAAACCAAGCCATAGAGGTTTCTAGATCTACAAATAAGGTAGCATCAAAATTATCCTCATCGGATGGAGGAGGATGGCTAAAAAGCTTTCAAAAGGACTATACGATGGGCTTGACGTTGAAGCACATCTCCTCTATTCTTCTTCTCAGATATTCTAGGAGCCATTTGTAAATAAAGAATAAAGTGAGAGAATTACCTCAAAGAACGATGTAGAATGGAAGATCAGAACACCTAAAAATCTTTGAATCCAAATTTTGGAGTTAAGAAACCCTAAGAATTTAGAGAAATTCAATGTTAGGGTTTGAGTAAATTAGGGTTTGGAGTGGGTTTTTGTGGCTGATATTCGGAAAAGAAGGAGAAATAATGAAAGGTTGTGTTTTAAAGGATATGGTCCAACAGTCGGATATGTTCTGGAACATGGGTTACCGAACTCGACCAGAGTTCAGTTCGAGTTCGACATACCTGAATTTAACAAAAAACATGATTTGTTTTATGAAAAAATAACTAAAGACTATTATTCATTTAATTTAATAAATCTTTCATACTTTAGGTTAGCTGTAGGGGCCAGATCCTAGCTAGCGTTAGTCCGGTGACTAGTGCACCATATCGCTTCAGGCTATTTACACATGTATGTACCAAAAATAACTTTGACTTAAAATATCATTTGAATAAAGTCTAAGTATTTTTCTGAACACAAAACATTATATTTTCGAAAATTCAAGAATACCTGTCATGACCCGCACCCGGATATTTGAGCATGAGCCCGTGGGCTATGCCCAGCCTACGTCGCAGTATCGATGGTAGAACACTGTCAAGTACCCAATAAATATCTACAACATCTAGATGATACAAGATAATAAATGTACTCAAATCACACCACAAACGACTAAGAAAGATATGAAATAGAAAGATATCAATAACACTGAATCAAACAAAGTCTACAAATAAATATACGAAACCAGAAAGTATCGGAGACAAATTCGATAACTAATTATAAATCTTAAATACAAAGGCCTAGAACTTCCCGGAGCCAACTCACGATGAATAGAACACCAAAATTCGTCTCAGCTAACGTCATCCTCTAGTCCAATGATGTGTGGCATAACAGTTTCTAAAAATATGATTATCCAGTCAGGATTGGAGCGGAGTACGTAACACTAAAAGCATTTTCAGAGCTTGGTAGGTAATATAGAACTAGCAATAGAATAAGATACATGACATACTGTAACAAAAATACAGGAAAAATAGAGAAATAGCATCATAAAGATATAAGGCGACTGAGTACGTGAATAAGATAGTAAATATGGTAAACTGTAATAGTATAAGTAATTTAGAGCACAAGACAGTTATGTGATTGGTTTAGGTTGCACATGATTATTCTATCGTAATCTATTATACGTGAATGTATAATCAACTTGTACATGAATATACTAGTGGGATTAATCACATAACCACTTCTACTCCCCTACCCCAATCAATACACAAAGTCCCGATCACGTTACATTACGTACATGATTGTTAGTTTAAACATGAAGCACATATGAGCACATGAGAGTACATGAGAGCACATAAAAGTACATGAATAATACAAGTACAAGGAGTACGTGATGTACATGATAAAGTACATGAACATGAAATACCCGATGCATCCGATGAGGGTATAACATCTCATGTCGTATATAGTACCAATCCATGTTAACAATGTGTCAGCATCAAGTAAAGTAGTCTAGAGCAGGCAATATAAATACTATCATGATAAAAATAATCAAACAATGTACTCGCCCAAAATGGTTGGAGTCAACGTGCGCGACACGAACGCACGAGACGGGTACAATGCTATGCTCCACAAGATGGTCCCAACGATGGTACAAACGGTCCCAACTAGTTCAGAATTGTTCAAATGGCCTAGTTTGGTATGTAGAAGCCTAAAATCAGAGTTCGGCACGATAATCGAATCAAGAAAGGAAAAATGACTGTATTAGTCGCGATTTGATTTAATATGCTAAAAAGAAATTGATTAAGAAATATAGTTAATAATATTTAACTCAACATAATATTAAGAGTATTAATACTATATTTAGAGCTGAGGCTAACCATTAACTGGTAATAGGAGCCCAAAATGGAGTTTAATGAGAGCAAATAAAACTTTTAGACTTAAACCCCAAATGAAAAGCCTAAGTAAAATAGTAACAACAACAAACTTAATCAAATCCATTAATCATAGTAATTGATCTAGAGACCCTTATTATTGACCACAATAATAATATTGATAAGAATATATAAGTAGTAATAACACAATGTTTGTACATTTAAGTTCATTAAAACAAAATATATAAACATATATATATATATATATATATATATATATATATATATATATATATATATAAAATTTATGCACAACACTATATATACTATTTTCCCAAATTATTATAGGTGTACCTATTTATAAATATTGTACCCAACCATCCCAAAACATATTAAAAATAAGTTTGAATTCTTTATGTCTATAAGCCCAAATACAAATGCATAAAAATATAGTTCACAAGGATCTGGCCTGGGCCCAGCCCAAAATGGAGTTTAATTAAAAGATTAACTAAATACACTAAATTATCCTAATCCCTATTAATTTACTGATCTAATAAACTCAAGGGGGTCACTACTGCTGACCCCCAAAATCGAAATCCAAAAATTTATAAAGAACAAAGCAGATGAATAGCTGCTACTGTTCCCAAGATTTTTTTAAATAAAATCAAATAGCTATTGGCTTAAGCTGATCCCTAATAAATGAAATGAGGGGTTGTTTACTGCTGGTGAGATCAAACAACTACCAAATAAAAGGAAGTCACCTCTGATAACAGCTGAGAGAAATTTCTAAATAAGAAATGGGGAGAAAGCTCAAGGCTGTGCTCCCAAGAAACGAATGGCTCTTCCTCCCATATATTCAATGAGGAGATAGGAGGGGGTTCATTCCCACCAATATTTCCTAACAAGCTAGAGCTGGGACGCGAACGAGAAGGGGAAAGCTTATAGCAAGTCGGATTCTCGACGGGGCAACCGGCGCACGGAGGCGGCCACTTGGAGGAGCGGTCAGGCGGTGCTGGGTTGCGTCGGCAGAGCGGTTGGATCTAGGGCACGACGAAGATTCCGGTCCTGGCCGCAAGGGGGTTATCGTCGGCTAGGCGAAGGTCGCAGGTCGGAACGACGAACGTGGTCAATGGCGGGTGTTCGGAGGTTGGGGGCGGTAGTGGCCAGGTTTGTCTCTCTCTCTCTATCATCCTCTCACTGAATTTATAGCTTGGGAATAGGGCGACAGTGGTGGTCGGATGTGGTATGGTGGTCGGGAGTTCCTGTGGTGGTAGTGAAGTGAACAAAGGAGGAAGTATGGTGGTTGTGATGCAGGAGCCATTACGGTGGTGGTCGGGAGTCATCAGCCAGGGGGATGGACGGGAGGTTGGGGAAATGGTGATGGTGGTGGATTGGTGACGATGGTGGTGGTGCTGGTGTTTACCGGGCGGCCGAGGGGACGGCGTTTGGGGGGACGATAGGGTGACAGTGATGGTCGTAGTAGTGGCGGTGTTGCTTGTGGTGGTGGTGTCGGCCTGTTATGGGTTGTCGGAGATGGCCGAGCGCAGTGGTTGTATTAAAGAGTGCTGGAATAGGGTGGTGGCGTCGACTGATGATGTTGCCAGTGGCGGTGGTCGTGGACTATGGCAGTCGGAGCCGAGGCAGGGTGGTCGGGTGTAGTCGGAAAAGGATTGGTAACAAAGGAAAATGGTGGCTATGAGAAATTCTAGGGATGTGTGTAGGAAATTAGGGTTTTGGGATGTGTGTCTATTTATAAGGTAGAAAGGAAACCCTAAAGAAAATGTATATGTAATAGAAAATTAGAAAATTAGTGAAAATCCTAACTGCTAACCATTTAATTTAATTAGTGCTAAACTAATTACTAGCTTCTAACTAATTAATTAGTTAGTTAGTTAGTTAATTAATTAATTAATTACTATTTTATTTGAAATTGTTAGCTAATTGCAATTTAACTATTGTCCATCGAAGCTGTAGTCCACAATCCAGGCCTAGGTTTGGTAGGCTAACGTTATGACCAACATTGGTACTAATCCGACGTGAGGAAAAATGAATAACCATCCGATTTATCAAAAATCATTAAACTAATAATTAGTAATAAAATATTTTATTTATGAAATATAACTTTACAAAATAGTTTCTCTATATAAATAAATATTTATAACTTATATATATTTTTCTCGAAATGGACAGAAAATTTAATTAGGATAAAATCTCGCATAAAAAATAGTTTTTACAAACCAACGACCAACAAGCACCGATAGCAATTACGGTCAAAAATACTTCTTAATATTAGAACTGCATGATTTTCAAAGGTTCAAAAAATTCAGAGATTTTAAAAAAAATTACAAAATTTTTGAAAATCCAAGAAATCGATTAACGGAGGTTATAATACCTAACTCACGACGAATAAAGTTGAATCAGTCTTCAACCAATAGTTTTGTGAATATATCCACCAACTGATGATCTGTGTCAATAAATTCTAAACAAATATTTCCGTGTTGTTGTTGATCACGTAGAAAGTAATGATGTATTTCAATGTGTTTAGTACGTGAGTGACATACACGGTTCTTAGTCAGTTTTATTGTGCTAGTGTTGTCAACATAAATGAGAATCTTAGTATAGTGCAGATTATAGTCTTTTAAGGTTTCTTTATCCACAAATTTTGTGCACAACAATGACCTGTAGCGATATACTCGACTTTAGTTGTTGACAATGCAACAAAGTTTTTTTTTTCTTGCTAAATCAAGAGACTAGAGCTTGTCCTAGGAGATGACACGTACCGTTGGTACTTTTACGGTCTACTCTGTATCTAGCAAAATAAGCATCATAATACCCAATTAAGTCAATGATGTGGTTTTGGGATACTATAAGCCTATAGTAGAAGTACCCTTAAGGTATCAGAAGATACGCTTAACTACGCATAAGTGTGATTCCTTAGGGTTATCTTGATATTTGCACAAATGCAAATGTTAAACATAATATCATGTCGACTGGTAGTTAAATATAATAAACTATCAATCATATCTCGATACATACACTGATCGACTGGTTTGCCACTTTCATCAAGATCAAATTTGGTTGATGTAGTCATAGGAGTCCCGATAGGCTTTACATTATCAAAGTCAAATTTTTTCAGCAAGTCCTTCGTGTACTTAGCTTGATTGATGAAGGTTCCCTGAGTGTTTGCTTGATTTGTAGTCCGAGGAAGTAGTTCAATTTTTCCATCATACTTATCTCAAACTAACTCTACATATAAATAACAAATTTTTGACATAAATGTTCATTAGTAGAACCAAATATAATGTCATCTACATAATTTTGCACTAGTAAAATGTCATCATTTGAAGATTTGATAAACAAAGTTGTATCAACTCTCCGTTTTGAAAAACCATTTTCAAGTAAGAAGGTACTTAGGCGATCATACCAAGCATGAGGGGCTTGTTTGAGTCTATAGAGTACCTTATGCAACTTGAAAAACGTGATCAGGTTTTTGAAAATCTTAAAAATCAGGGGATTGTTTCACAAAAACTTCTTCTTTTATAAATTTATTTAAAAATGCACTTTTCATGTCCATTTGAAAATTTAAAATCGTGAGAACATGCGAATGCACAAAGCATGCAAATAGATTCTAGTCTAGCAACATGAGCATAAGTCTCATCATAATCAATTACTTCTTATTGATTATAACCTTGAGCCACTAAACGTGCTTTATTGCGTAGAACTTGTCAATCCTCACTTAGTTTATTTCAGAACACTCATTTGGTATCAATTATAGATTGACTAATAGGTTTAGGAACAAGTTTCCAAAGTTGGTTTCTCTATGGCATAAATCCAAAATTTATCTAAAAATGTATATGCTACTGATTTAGGTTCTACTTGAGAAATGAATGTGACATTAGCATGTATGTCTCTAGTAGAAGAACGTGTACTTCCTCCGTTCAATACATCACCTACAACAATGCGGGTCTCTGGATGGTCTATCATAAATTCCATCTTCTTTGGTAGACTCTCCAGATAGTTTTTGTCAGCAACAGTATCTTTAGTCGCTTTTTGTGTGTTCCTTGCGTCTTCATTATCGTGGTCACTTGCTATTTGACTGTTGAGCTCATCAAACGAAACATTAATCTATTCTTCAACAATCATAGATCTTTTATTAAAAACTTTATATCCCTTACTCTTGGGAGCACAACCAAGGAATATCCCTTCGTCTGCCTTTGAGTCGAACTTTCCCAGGTTATCCTTGGCGTTCAGGATAAAACAGTGACATCCAAAAACTTTAAAATATAGAATATTAGGAATACGATTAAACCATAATTCATAAAATGTTTTCTTCGATATAGGTCAAATTAGAACCCTATTCAAAATATGACAACCTATACTTACAGCTTCAACCCAAAAATATTTTGGAAGATTGTGCTAGTTTAGCATGACTCTAGCCATATCGCTTAGATTTCTATTCTTCATCTCTACAACGCCATTCTGTTGAGGAGTTCTAGGACAAAAAAAATTCATGAGAAAAATTATTTGTTTTGCAAAACTTTTTAAAATCAGAATTTACGAATTCGCCTCCATGATCACGTTAGATACGAGTAATCATGAAATCTTTTTCATTTAAAACCTTTTTTTGCAAAAAATCTCAAATTCAAAAAGTGCATCACTTTTGTTTGATAAAATAAAACCCATGTATATCTAGAGAAATCATCAACAATCACAAAAACATAGAGCTTACCACAAGGCTGGTGACTTTACTAGGTCCCAAAAAATCCATGTGAATCAACTACAAAGGTCTGAAAATACTTTCAGCGTTGATGGATTTAAATGTGGATCTAGTTGCTTTGTTTTTCTCGCAGCCAGCACATACCATGTCTCCCTTGAATTATATTTTTGGTAGACCTTTTACCAATTTCTTCGTATATAGCCTCGAAATGGTATCCATATTTGCATGTCCTAGTTTCATATGCCATAGCCAACTTTCATCTTTGTTGACTACTAGGCACTTAATTGCACTATTAGTAATTTCTAAAAGGAAAACATAAACATTATCCTCCCTGATTCCTTCATGGACAGGATTACCAGTGGACATATCATATATAGAACATTTGTCTTTAATACAACTAATACTATGTCCATTGTCAGCAAGATGACTAATGCTTAGAAGGTATGTTTTAATTCGGTTACGAGACAAACATCTTTTATTTCTGGATAAGGGGAAATACCAATAATACTATTACCTATAGTGTTACCTCTCAGATTATTTTTGAAGGAGACATCCTTCTCTTTTTATCGATAACGTCGCAGATAGAGATGCATCACCTGTCATGTACCATGAACATCTCAATCGAGCTCCATTTACTCTCTTTGCCATGACAAAAGGTTATACGAACTTTTGTATATTAAATGTGTAAAGAGTACAATCGATTCCTAAACAGGAGGTCTAAGTACAAAATTACTGGAAAAGTGTGACGGTGGAGATCGAGCACTGTAGTGGCTCCTTTACTCCGTTGACGATCTGACGACGAGTTGAACTTGCTCTGACTTTCTAGTACTTGCGATTGGAACTCTGTGTTGCCAATCAATAGAACGCCGAAGTTATAAAGATTTTGAAGCCTCTTTATCGACAGAAAACTCCTTTTATTTATAGGCGAGCACATATATGATGTACATAAGGATTGTGCAGGAATACTACACGTGGAGATATGAGAAAATCTCGAGGCTGTACGATGAAGGCTGCTATGGAGCTGACACGCGACGATACTGGGATTCTCTTTTATCAAGATCTTGGGGCATTATCAATATAACTGAATAAATGACACATGGCGCGTGTTTAGTGTTGATTGGATGAACCTGAGTAGATTTTGTTCCTATCTTCGAAGTTGGATTTTGTTCATATCTTAGTGGACCATTGGTTTAAACAAACCGACTAGATATGACCCACGTCCATAGGAACAAATTTTGTCCTTATCCGTAGTTTAAACAAACCGATAGGATATTGTTTTTATCAACAGAAACTAACTCTGTTCTATCTTAAGAGCGGTGGTTTAAGCAAATCGATTGGATGATATCAGACACGATATAAGTACCCGTTTGTGGCCACGTATGACAATGTTACTTTACAGGACTGCACATCTATGTGAGGTACACTTATGGTGAGGCTTCGATGTCACTGCACTTTTGGGTGACGAATAGATCATATTTTCGAAGACGATGGGGTCACTGCGCTTCTGGGCAACGAGGAGACTGTGCTTCAGGCGGCGGAGTCACTGTGCTTTGCAGCGACGAGTAGACTTTGTTTTGAAGATGACAGAGTCACTGCACTTTTAGACGACGATGAGACTACGTTTCGAAGACGATAGAGTCACTGTGCTTTGGAGCGATGAGTAGACTGTGTTTCGAAGATGACAGAATCACTGCACTTTGGAGCGACGAGTAGACTGTGTTTCGCAGATGATGGAGTCACTGTACTTTTGGGCGACGAGTAGACTATGTTTCGAAGACGACGGAGTCACTGCGCTTTGGAGCGACAAGTAGACTGTGTTTCGCAGATGACAGAGTTACTGTACTTTTGGGCGACAAGAAGACTTGTGCTCGAGGCAACAAAGTGTTAGCTGAAGGATCCATTGAACGGGCTATGCTTCTGGGTGGGATGGAAGGAGCTGCGCTTCTGGGTTGAAGCAGGGAAGTTGCGGTTCTGAGTTGAACCGAAGTGACTGAGCTTCTGAGTCGAGCTGAAGTGGCTGCACTTCCAATCGAACTGAGGTGGCTGCGCTTCTGAGTCGAAGGTGCTAGTTTTTTGTCAAATTCATAAGAGCAATTTAATGAATGCTCTTTTAACGGATGAGTCAGTCATCCTCTTCTTTAATTGCCGCCGTTATTTGGGAAATGAAAGAAGTTTGTGGCCTAGGATTCAGTCAAATGAACCTATTAAATAAGATTGATTGTGTTGAGTCCTAGGCTCATTCCATTAATTTAGGGGTCTTTGACCGGTTGACACATGGCGTTTGGGGTTGGACCACACTCAACCTATATAAAGGGGAGCTTTTCTGAAGAGTTACGTCCACTGTCTCTTAGCATTCCCACCGTCATGCTCGGTCCTGACTTGGCTTTGAACGGCCGTTGGCCTTGCACAAGTCGACTGTTGGTTGTGGATCTCTTCGTTCAAAGAAGCTATGTCCTTGTAGAAGAACTTCTACTGGATTTTGAGATGCACTTGAGTGTTTGGCATGAGGAGTTCGAACCTGAACAACATCTTGGAGGTCTTCGAGATCCAAGCTTTCGGGTTTGGATTGATTGCCAATCCGAAGAGCCACAGGTTGTGCTCTGCCCTGCTCAAGAGCCGCAGTATTTTAGCGAACAGGAGCTGTGTTCTGGCTCGGGCCAATGGCATTTCATTAGCCATATTAGAGTTCCTCTGCGTCTGGCTAGGAAGTTGTTTGCTCTAACGAGAAAGCGATTCGCTCTGACGAGCTGCGCGTCTGAGGGGCTACGCACTTTCTGAAAATTGCCCACTTGTAGACTTTAGGTGTTTTAGTCTTTATATGTAATCATAAATAATCTGTAATATATATTTGTAGGCATGATTTTAATAAAGAAATTTTTATGTACCATATTTATCTGTTGTGACTTTTTGTTATTGTCTGTGCTTTTGGATACCTGCACTTTTGTGCAGTTTGTATGCAGCAACTTCTTAGCACCTGTTCTTTTGTCATGGCTGCGCTTTTTTATGCTTCTACAAGACCCCCTTCAAAGTGTTTTGAATTTGAGCCAAGCTCAGAATACTTTGAACAGAAGCATGATACGTGTCCTTTATAAACGAATGCCCAGCACGCTTGCTGACAGGCTGTCGTCATGCTTAGCCCTCCGCATTAAATGTCTTGAGCCGTCGTTTCATTAAAAGTTAATCATAACTCCTCGTTTCTAAGGAACGGTCATCATGATCTCAACTCTGAATTCCCACGTCGTCCGAAGAGTCTCTACGAAGCGTTTTGTCTTCTTTTGCTTACGTGGCCGCACCCTATAAGTAGGGGCTGTTTGGATAGAGAAAAGCTTTCTTTCTTTTTCCTTCCAACAGAAGCTTTTTGTCAAAGCTTTCTTCTTCCTTCGAACCCTAGCTTTTTTGCATGGCTCCCAAGAAATCAAGAACCACAAAAGCTCCTGTGGCGACTGCGGCGAGCACGAAAAAGGCTAGAGGAAAGCGGCCAGCTTTAGAGGCCGTTGATGTTGATGAATTCCCGGCCGTCGGCGTCGTAGTTCACAGCGACGTGCGGCCTCCTGTCATAAGTAATAAACTTTGATCCTTCGTTTTGCTGATGCACATGAGTGTCTACTCCTTAAAGTGTCGTCTCGTAGATGTGTTGAAGCTTTTCTTACCGATGCGC
This sequence comes from Iris pallida, assembly GCA_029216955.1. NCBI lineage: Eukaryota > Viridiplantae > Streptophyta > Magnoliopsida > Asparagales > Iridaceae > Iris > Iris pallida. The sequence continues at coordinate 27,303,337 of JANAVB010022597.1, forward strand.
ATGGACACTGGCTCTTCGGAGGAGTGCTTGTAGATGCGTTGAAGCTCTGTTCAACCGATGCACATGATTGTTATTTAATAAAGTAATGACTGTAAGATGTGCTGAAGTTTTTGCTAACACACATGATTACTATGCAGTGCTTGTACGAATTCTCCCTCGCTGAAACGTAGTTCTGTTAAGTAGTATCTGCGCAGATGCTTTCTTGCTGAAGCGCAGTATTAGAAGCAGTACCTACGCGGATGCTAGCTTGCTGAAATGCAGTGTTACTAGGTAGGATGCTTGTTTCACTGAAACATATCTCATACTTCTGTTCTTATTTTTGTGTAGTTTTTGTGACCAGCTCCCTCTTTAATGAGGTTCTCTACGACTTCTTCGTCTGCACGCTAGGGACAAACGTCGACCAGGAGCTCGTCGAGCCAGCTAGGAGGTTGATTGTTGAAGATCAACCAAAGGGGCGACTAGATCAGATACATGAGCAACGTCCGGTTTATTTTTGCCGTATGTTGGATCATGGCAGGCTGACACCCTCTCTAGACGCCGGCACAGGGTGCTAAAGCCTCAGTTCCTTTTTGGTGGTCAATTGACCCTGAAGGAGATGAAACTCCTTGTAGTCAAGACAAACTGGTATTTTGAGAACAATGGCCTTCCCTTATATGTTTCGGCGACCGACCGACACCTGCCATTGTCCGTCTTTTCTTGTTTTGTCGAAAGACGGTGTATGGAGTGGAATCTGACCCTAGTCAGGGGGTCTAATCACGGGCCGCTTTACGGTGGACAAAAGTTCCAAGGCGAGGGATACTTTTACGTATGCTCGAGGCGGTGAATCATATACCTTGCCGGTGTTACTCCCTGGTTATAGGTTCAGCGATCTTCTCGCGGATGTGCATCCACTCGGGGCTTCTATCTTTGGCAACAGGCTTCTGGCGGCTGGCTGTACGTACCCGACGGACTCCTACCAGGTCGAGGGCTGGGTTCACTCTGACAAAAAGTGGGGTGACTTGACCATGTGGGTATTGGACACTTTTAAGGAGGATCTGAGTGGTACTGGCTTACGCCGTGCCATAAAGGCTACTGAATATGGAATCTCCATCAACCAGTCTTTGTTCTTGGCTCTGCTGGAGTTGTACAATCACCATACTGGGACTTTTTTGTACCATGTGGAGAGATGGCATTGGCTCTTCATAAGATGTTCGCTATTTCGAAACTACCTTGGAGTGAGCACCTGTATGAGGAGTATATCCCTAGCCAGGATGAGGTAATAGGGCTGGAAGGCAAATACCTCGAGATGATGGCTGTGTACAAAGGAATGCTTTGCCATCATAAGTGTGTGTGCGCCAGGACACCACAAAGGGTTACCCTTACTTCAATACGTGGAAAAAGAACTTCTTTAAGGAGGAACCTTCGGAACGCGGAACGGTTCGCTTTACCACTCACAGGGCGTATACCACTGCCGAGGTGGAGGGTATGATGGCAAAGGCAAAGGCGTCAGCTCGCTCGTTGGATGCTAAGGGGAAGCCCAACTCCATAGTCTGTAGCCATTTATATCAAAACTTGACCGCCGTGCGTCGAAAAGCGACGCTAGCTGCCTTTCTAATGATGTGGCTAAGGAAGGCTGTGGTGCTTGGAGGCTCAGGCTCCGTAGGGCAGCTCGGTAGGAATCTTATTATGCCGGCTGTAAGGTTCGCCTTCGAGCATTCTCTTGCTTTGCTTTCTGCGATGGTGTGCAACACTCTTCAAGGCATGCAGGAGCTCTCGGAAAAGATAATAGACTATCGTGGGTGTGATTGCGAATTTCCTCGAGCGGAGCTACCCTACCATTATCTGGTGGCCTGGTTAGCACTGCATCACACTGGTTTAATTGTTTCAGGCACCATAGACGGTCATGAGGAGGGGGACGCGACCTTGCGCAACTACCACAAGGCGAAGTGGGTCCATGATGGCATCCCTGCCTATAGACGGGCATTAAACCATTTGGATGGCTACAGCTTTAATAGGAACTCGCCTTTCTACGGCGGCTATCAGGTAGGTGATGAGCTGGTTGACCAGGCTGGAGAAAGGGCCAAGCTAACTACTGGTACTTTTCGTTGGTTGTTATCCATTCGTCTTTGCACCTAGTGTACCAGAGTCCGAACAAGGTATACTTGGAGCGTTATTTGCCAAGTCGATTTGGACGTCAGTTTGGCTACAGCCAGACTATGATGAACAATCCAAGCACGTGTCTTCGTTATGAAGGCAGCTTGTTGGATGGTGCCCGTGCGTAGGGTTATGATAGCGCTAGATTTACTAGGGCAGCGTTTACAATCCTTGAGATGCATGGGGATCCCCGCATCTTGTATTCTGCTGTAAAGTTTTATTATTGGTGAATAACTTCTCGTCAAGTTATGACAGAGAGCGGAGTTTCATTGTGGGTACGAAGTTTGGGAGGCCCCAGCTGCGATCTCAAGAGTTCGAAGCTGCAGGGGGTAGGTCTTCGAATGATTCCAGTGCTTCTTGGAAGCGGAGGGAGGATGTAGCGCCGCTGGATTTCCCGTCGAAGCTTCGGGCTTCCCCAACGGCGAACCCTTCTCCTACCAAGTAAATCAAACGGGTGGCACTCAAGCGCCATGCTTCATTACGGTAGAGTGCACCGCCTATTGTATCGAATTCGCAGGTATATTTTAATTTTCCTTTCATTCAAATTTTTACCCACGACTTTTTACTTATCCTTGCTATACTGTTGCAGGCAAAGGAGAAGTCGAGGGTCAGAGGAGGATCACGTCCCTGAAGAGGACCCAACAGCCGCGGCAGCTGGAGACATTCGGCCAGAGGAGGTTCCTTCGCCTGTCTCGTTTGACTATGAGACTCGCAACTTTTTAGAGCTCATGGATTCACATCAAGAAGTGGCTTCTGTTGTGATACCCGGGGTTGGCCTCGCGTTTCATGAAGGCTTAGTTTGGGAACACGATTTGAGACGGGTTGTTCGGTCGAGGGTGCTGAAGGTACTGCCACTGTTTCCCCTAGGGAACCTCCTCTTCACGGTGGCAACATGGAAACTGTGTTAGAAGAATTAGCCATGGCGTAAATCAGACCTCAACCTCGGGCGGTGGTTGTAGAGATTGTCAGAGATTCAGCAACGAAAATTGCTGACGAGCTGGCTGGCCGAGCTGATGCGGCCGCTGATGAGCCGATTACTGAGGTTCCAGCCAAGGTGGTCACTGGAATGGCGGTCGATGGTATTGCTGATGAGCCCATCGACAAAATCCTTAGGAGCTCAGCTAAGGAGACTGGGGAAGAATTGATCGAGAAGACCACTGAGGAACTGGTTAAATAACCCTCCAATGTAGTCACTCCAGAACTGCCTGAAGAGGTTTCCCTCGAGCCACCTGCTATGGACTTAGTCGAGAAGACCGCGGATGAACCGACCACTGAAGCACCGGTCAGGAAGACTACTGAAGGGTTGGTCACACCGACCGTTGAGGAGATGGTCACTGAGATTGCTCAGGCTCCCGTTCACACAGCTTCGATTACGAAGATGTTTGAAGAACCAGCGAGGAAGCCTACTGAAGAGCCGATTATACATCAGACAGTGATGGCTCACACCATCTCTGCACTGTCGACGGCCTCCGCTCCAATCATGGCTCCACATTCTCCGGCTGCAATACCTAGATGCGTGTTAGCTGTCGCTACTACACCTGGGCCTTCTATTACGGCATCTCCGGTGACCCCGATAAGTTTGGCTGACAACGCATACTATACCGACCTTATTCTGGACAGAGTTCATCATGCTTTGATGTGCCGCATAAAGGGTGTCTTGCGGGACAAATAATCGCTTAAACGGGACCGGTCTATAGTGGGGGCTCAATTGGTGGCCTTGTGCGACTATCCAGAGTGTAAGGCGAAGGAGGACGCGATAGAGGCTCTGCTGGCGGAATTGGAAGCCACCGCCTTAGAGCTTCAAAATCTCGAGCTTGGTCTTTCGACCCTGGCTGTTACAGAGCTAGAGAAAATGGCCTCTGAAGTTTTCCAGCACGACTAAAAATGTCAAGCTTTGACTGATAGACTTGTTGAGGTTGAGGCCGAAATTGAAGTAGTGACCGACGTCGAAGAGGTTCAGGTCTACCATCGCACAGCCTCAGAGGAACAGCACGAGGCCCTCCGGGAGAAGATTCAGAAGTTAGAAGAGACTTTGGCTCTCGCCGAGAGTGAGTTGGAGAAGTCGAAGGACGAGCAGGAGGTCCTTTGCCAACGCTCCGAGACCCTGGCTCGGGAGAGAAAAAGTATTGGCGTCAGACAGTGCTGGCCCTTGCGTGCCAAAACTTGTCCTAGCTCGAGGACGAAGCCGTTCGACGTTAGGTGGCAGAGGGTCGAGCCAAAACACTGGTTGGGCCACAAGTTGCTCTTCTGAGGAGCTGACTAGAAGAACTCCTGCATCGGTCTTCTCAATGTTGACATCCTTGTCTTTTTGTCTTTCGCTTTTCGAGAGACTCTTTTATAGCAAAAGAAAGAAAAAATCTTTCCATTTTATGAATGAAAATTTTGGCTTTGTTTCTCTGCTTGTCTTTTTGTTGTGAACTTTCTTGTACAAGAGTGAGAATTCCCTCAGATGTAGTACGACGTGAGGGAATGGAGATAACTCCACTAGAGATAGGGTGTTTTACTCAGAGGTTATATGGACATGGTAAACACAGGATTTTTGGTGGTAAAATTTTCCTTACTCAGATGTAATAAGGACATGGTAAGGATAGACTATGGATGTATAGAACGACTCAGAGGTAGTATGGACGTGGAAGGTTCTATAGATAATCATGACAATCATGGGGTATTATCATGCAAGAGATGTCTACTCAGAGGTAATATGGACATGGTAGGCACAATCTTCAACGGGGTGTAGAATAAAATTCAGAGATAGTATGGACGTGAAATATTTTCTAGATAGTTATGACAACATAAGGTTATCATGGAAGAAGCGACTACTCAGAGGTAATATGGACGTGGTAGACGTGAACTTCGTTAGGGTGTAGAATAAAAATTCAGAGGTTATATGGAAGTGAAATGTTTTCTCTATTGGGGGAATATGAAAGAGGTGAATTCATTAATAGAATTCATGAACATCCATGGGGGATGCTGAAATATATGCCGATTTAGACCTTAGACATAGTATTTCTGCAGGACCTTGCCATTGATTGGTATCATTAACAAGTCGTCGTTGGATTTGGCCAGTCGGTAGGCCCCATTAGAGTAGACCGCCTTTATGACGAACAGTCCTTCCCACTTGGGCTCGAACTTTCCAGCCGTCTTGTGGGTCATCACCATCGGTCTTCGAACTGATAAGACGAGGTCACCCACTTGGAATGTTCTTTCCCGGGCCTTTTTATTGAAGGCCCCGAAAATTCGAGCTTGATAAAGCTCGATCTATTGCTGAGCTAGCAGACGCTTTTTGTCCAACGCCTCTAACTCTTGTAACCGTCAGCATTGATTGTCTTCGTTAGTCAGCTGGTTGGTGATAGCTACCCGTAAAGACGGGATCTGGATCTCTAGAGGGAGCACCACCTCGCTTCCATAGACAAGGGAAAATGGTGTATTGCCCGTGGGTGTCCGGACAGTCGTACAGTAAGCCCAGAGACATTCGCCCAGCTTCTCATTCCAGTCGCGCTTGTTAGAAGATGCGAGTTTCTTGAGCAGCTTGACATTAGTCGTGTTGAAGGCTTCAGCTAGTCCATTTGCTGCAGGATTGTAAGCCGTCGACGCCACATTCTGTATTCGACTCTTATCACAGAACCGATAGAATGTGTGGCTCACGAACTGAGGGCCATTATCGTAGATAATCCTCCCGGGAACTCCAAAGCGGTATATAACGTGATGCTTAACAATATTAATCACGTTCGAGGTTTTCTCCTCAGCCAGAGGTACCACTTCCGCCCACTTGGAAAAGTAGTCGGTAATGGCGAGGATGAACTGGTATTCTTTGGAGGACGGTGGGCTAATCGGCCCAGTGATGTCCATTCCCCATGCTTCAAACGGCCAGGCGGCCACCGTGGGGTGTAGATACTTAGAAGGTTGGTGGATGAAGTCATCATACAATTGACATACCCAGCACTTCTTTGCATAAACATCGTAGGAGAAGCCCATCGAATGAACGACGATACATCATTTTGGTAGCCATGTTGTAAAAGAACCAGAGAGAGCGTCTCTTGACAGAAGTAGCTCCTTCGGGTCTTCGGGTAGGATTCCGTAGACTACGTAGTCTATGAATGGGAATCGCTAGTCCCGAACGTCGACATTAGTGTCTATTTGTTTTGAGTAACTTAGATACGTATGTAGATTGTTCTTGGGGCAAACCAGCTCTCAACCTATCACCGTGACGGTATATTGGGTTCTAGCAGGAGCTACCAGAGAAACGATGAGGCCAGCGAGTGTGTCGGCCTCCAAGTTTTGCAACCGAGATACATGTTCTATAAAGAATCCTATGAAGGTAGAAATGATATCAATTGCTGTCTAGTGGTAAGGAACCAGATCTTCATGTTTGTCACGACCCGCACCCTAAAGTAAGGGCACGAGAAGTGGGTACGTCCAGCCTACGCCGCAGTGTCGGCGGTAGAACGCTGTCCTAGGTAAATCATATAGCAATATAAGGTACCTGTACAGTATATACACTCCGAATGGAGGTGACATAGCAGAATACAGCCTCAATCACAACTAAGGTAGAATACGATAAGATAGATAGATATAAACGAATCCACACAAGAGATACAATGGATAGAAGTTCAAGTGTTTATGATAACATCTCCACAAACATCCAGATAAAATAAACTCCTAATATATACATTAATGTATCAATGAGAAAGACAAGGTAAGAGTCTAAGCTAGCAGTCTAAACCACTGGTGGAAGATCCTCTACTGCAAGTGGATCCAAGTCACAAGTGTTGTCTATAGCTGCACCATAATAAGTAGACACCAGAGCCTCATCTTCGTCCTCTGTAGTATTTTCAACAGGTCCAGTCAGGACAGGAGCGAGCACAATACATCTCAACAAATCATAACAGGTTATGAAATATAAACATGCTAGAGACTAAGATACATAAAACTGAAAGAACAACATGATGTAAAAGAGAGACTGTAACTAAATAGCTATAATATATAAGAGAACTAATCAGTGCTAGTGATTCAGAGTACAAGATGGTTATGTAAACGGCACGATGTTGTACACGAGTAATCTACAGAGGTTATACACGAGTAAGCTACAATATTGAGTACATAACATAACCACTTCTACTCCCCCGTCCCCAATCAATACACAAGGATCCAGTCAAGTTATGTTATTGCACACGATGAGGAATGTACACGAAGGTCATGTGAGCACATGAGTATACACGATTTCACACGATTTGTACACGAAAGTCACAAATACAAGGAGTACACGATGCTCATGATAAAGTACACAAATATGAAATATCCGATGTATCCGCTTAGGGGATAACATCGCACGACAAGATCCATATAGTACTAATCCGTGTTACCAACGTGTCATCATCAAGTAAAGTAATCTAAAGCAGGAAATATAATCCTAAACAAGATATGAAATGATCAGAGAATGTACTCGCCTGGTATCCTGAATATCTGAAAAGAATATACTGTCCGAGGAGTGGTGTCTGGCTCCTATAGAACAGTACAAGTCACTACATGTCCAAAATAGTAAAATAGACTGCTACAATGCATTCTACATGATGTTTGGGTCAATCTAGGCTAAAGTCAACCCTTGGTCAACTCTTGTCAACTACACTAGTCAAACTAGGTCAACTAGGTCAAGTCCTAGCCCAAACAAGTCTCACTAGGCCTAACCAAGCCTAGGCTAGAACTCACACAATCACAAGGCAATGTGAACCACAACAATGCATAACATAAAATAGATACTATATATAAATACATACCTTCATACATACATGTATATCCACATTACATACATATTTATATATATAGGCATATGTTACATCATGCATATTTACATAGTCACATAGATATATACATTCATGCACATTTACATACATACTTTTATACATTATATATGTTAACATTCATTACAATGCATTGTATTTTACTTATACCTTTGATTCATTCATTCATTCATATATGACATTCATTCATGCATTTATACATTCATTCATTCATGTCCCATATGCATGCATACTTCAGTTCAGGCATTATATCCATTCACATATCATTAAGTTGCATGCATATACTTATTTTTTTACATACATGTCATTCATGCATATTACATACTTACATGCATCTATACATAATATACATTGTATACAACATGTAAAAATATAAGAGGAAAAAAAGAAATGGAAAGGAAAGGAAAGGAAAAATGTAAGAAAAAGAAAAAACAGTGGACCTATACATGCTTGCATCATATATTCTACATTACCATACATGCTATCATTATATACTCATTACATTATGTATACATTATGCATTCATATCTATCATTACATGTATACCTTGCATTCATATCTAGCATTCATTATATACTTTCATGCATACATTGTATATCATTCTTTCATTCATGCATTTATGCATTGCTTACATACATTACATTGATTGCATTCCTACATGCTTGCATTCAACCATATATATACATTAATGTAAAGAGAATACATATCATATATATATATATATATATATATATATATATATATATATATATATATATATATATATATATATATATATATCACTTCATTCATCCAACATATCATGCATTACATACTCTACATTCATTTAATATCCATACTACATAGGCTCATAGGTTACATAAAATGTCTATGTCGTATAGTCACTCTTCTACTTAAAACCAATACTATACCAATTGGGCCTTCACTAAATTCTAGGATTAAAGTATGTTATAGCCCTTCGTGTTAGCTTTCCGAAACTTCAAACGGATCACATTTTTGTGTCCGGAAGCTCCCGGAATCGCGAAAATACCGAAATGCGTTCGTCTTTCGTATATCTGACACTCAAATAGTTCTACAGAAAGTTTCAGAAAGAATTTGGCTTATTAAAATATATATTTGGAAAGCTAACTTCGATACGTTTCTTTAAAAGAAACGGAAGATTAAACGAAGTTCTAAGCTAAAAGTTATGACATTTCTAAGTTGCTTTGGTTAATAAAAACGTGGATGAATATTATGACAAATTTGAGTTGTTTTGGACAAAAAAAACACATGTAGGCCAAGATACTTGGATACCAACATAGGTATCCAAATGAAACTCATTCTAACCATCCTAACTAAGATCAATCCACTCTCTAACCATCCTAAAATTGAATTTAAATATCTATTTAAACTATTATCATACATACATACACATGGGGTGTCCTAATTTGGGGATCTATCAAGTAGGACACAAGACACATATCTAAAATCCTCAAGAGATCCAAATGGCCTCAAATTTGAATCTAAAGGGAACACATGCATGAGGATGGATCCAACGGATTCAAAACTAATTTACATGCAAAGAAAATCGATTTAGAGGATGGCTTTTACCTATTAGGAGTGGAATCCTAATGAAATCCTTTAGGACACGGCTCCGATACGAAGATCCCTCAAAGTGGACACTCCTCCTTGCACTTCTCTTCCAATCCTTGGTAGCACCCTTCCCTTGGAGAATGGGAATGATTGAGGGAAGATTTGGTGAAGGAATGATTTGATTTGGAGATCAAATCAAATGGAAGGCTCTCTAAAATTAGGGAAGAACAAAAGGAAAATAAAAGAGGCAAGATTGTAATGAATGAAATGAATCATTCTCCCATAAAGGTGGCTGCCATAAAGAGTCCATTAGGGCTAATGAGAAATGTCCTAATTGCCCCTCTCTAGTCTCATATGGTTAAGTCTAGACTAGGTTCAAGTTTGGGGTCAAAAGGATCTTGTTTTGAGTCTCTAACTTAACCATTCTAACATGATAAAAATTAGTCTAACTAACTAACTTAAATGTTGGGTTTTGTGGGCCATGCTTAACTTAATATTGGGTCCCATCTAGAGTTTAAGCTACCCGGGTCACAATACAAGTCGGATCGAGACGAAACTCAAACCCGACTAAACAAATCCAATAAAAACAATATTAAAAATATAAAATTTTCCCAAAATAAAAAATATAAAAAATGACCAAAATTATAATACATCAATTTAAATATTATTAAAATAATCTAAAATTTACCAATTAATCAAAATTCTAAATAATTCAAAAGTCACAAAATGACTAAAATATCCTTAGTCTAAAAAGTTGTAAATAGTCATTCTAATCACATGGTTCAGTCCCCATGGTCATGGTTAGTCTCTAGGCTCAATAGTTCTAAGGTTCACAAGCTCACACATCAAAATTATAATTCACCAATTTTAAATAGTATTAAATTAATTATAAATTTCCATAAATCATAAATCCTATTATTAAATAATAAACTTCTACAAAAGTTTAAAATTATCCTCTTTTTAGAAAAGTGGGTGTTACAATGTTGGACCTCATATTGTCCGCGAACCTTGTTGATAATCAGTTTCGAGTCACCATAGGCCTTGATGCAGTCAACCCCCAACTATTTAGCAAGCTGGAGCCCGATGATAAGAGCGTTATACTCAGCAACATTATTGGTGCATGACTCCATGAAAGAATATGCACGATGGATGACTAGGTTGTCATGAGTGATGAGAACGACTCCCACTCCTGCGATGATCTCACACTTCGGTCCTGTTCTTGAAGCGCCATCAATGAACATACGCCAAACAGAGTTATCTGAGATGGCATTGGCCTCTAGGACTTCATCGGGAATGTCATCGTAGAGCTTTGATGTCTCTGGCACAGGGTGTGCCGCCAAGAAGTCGGCCAATGCTTGGCCCTTAACTGTCTTTTGTAGGACGAACACCATGTCATAAGGAGTCAAGAATATCGCCCACGTGGCTAATCACGAGTTTAAACCGCTGGCTTAGTCATAAGGACTCTAAGGGGGTTTACTCGGAAGATGACATGGATTGTCTGTCCGGCCACATAATGGCGTGTCTTTTGAATGACGAAGAATAGAGCAAGACACTACTTCTCCACAGGATTATACCGATGCTCGGCCCCAATCATGGTCCTGCTGAGATAGTAGATTGCCTATTTGTGGCCTTAGTTGCTTCTTTGGGCTAACAAAGCACCGAGAGAATGGTCTATAGCTCGGACACATAGCAGGAAGGGCCTCCCCACGACCGGTGCCACTAGTACTAGAGGACTAGTAAGGTACTTTTTGATGTCGTCGAATGCGCGCTGGCATTCTTCGTTCCAGACATAAGAAACTCCTTTTCTTTATGAGTTTGGTGAAGGGTTGACATCGACCCGAGAGATTTGCTATGAATCTTCTGATATATGCCAAGCGTCCTTGCAGGCCTCGAAGCTGATAGAGATTCTTCGGGGGAGCCATGTCCAAGATCGCCTTAGTCTTCTCAGGATCAATATGAATACCCTTGGCTGTGACGATGAAGCCCAAGAACTTGCCACTGGAGACTCCCAAGAAAGACTTGGTTGGGTTCATCTTTAGTCGATGTGTTTACATCAAGTCGAACAATGTCCTCAAGTCATCCAAATGGCTAGATTTCTTATTGCTTTTAACGGCAATGTCATCAACATAAATTTCTACCATTTTTCGGAGGTGTTTGCGGAATATGGTACTCATAGCCCGCTGCTATGTCGCTCCCGTATTCTTTAACTCGAAGGGCATCACTGTGTAACAGTATATCCCTTTTGGAGTCCAAAATGAAGTATGCTTCTCGTCTTCGGAGAATATCTTGATCTGGTTGTAGTATGAGAAACCATCCATGAAGGATATACACTCGAAGCCACAAGTGTTGTCAATCATCACGCCGGTGATCGGGAGGGGGAACTCGTCTTTTGGACAGGCCGAGTTGAGATACCTGAAGTCTATGCAGACCCGAATCTTTCCGTTCTTCTTATTGACTGGAATAATATTGGCCACCCAATCCGGATGTTGCTCCTCACGAATGAAGCCACTATCTATGAGTTTATCGACTTCTTTCTCGATAGCAACTATAATGTTGGGGTAGAAATGACGCTGTTGTTGTTTGACATGCTTAGCATCGGGCAAGATGTTGAGACAGTACATGGCGATTTGCAGGTCTAAATCCGGCATGTGTTCATAGCTCCAAGCAAAGACATCGATGTACTCTCTGATAAGCTGTATCTGAGATTCTTTGTCTTCTCCAGTCAAGCTTTTGTTGATGAAGATGGGTTTAGGGGAAGTCTCATCTCATAGCTCAACTTGGATGACCTCATCTTCAATGGGAGGTTCGCGCTGTTCGAAGCGCTATTCCCATTGGGATCCCATACGTTGAGCCCGGGTTCATCCTCAAAGAATTTGAGTAATTGGTCTTCATCCTCGACTGGGCATCTGCAGAGACCATATTGACGGACAGTATCTTTTTGAAGGCTTGGCCGATTCTGGTATCAGAGTCCCAGGTCGAGGAGTCGGAGGAATATGAATGCATTAGGACCTTCGGCTTTGAGCTCTCTGAAGTTGCTGTAGGTGTAACGTAACCCAACCACTGGCGAGTGCGCTGATAGTAATTTTGAGACTTTCCCATTGGAGCACGAAGTCATAAGGGAAGGCGTCGACCTTTGCCATAGTTCAGTCCACTGTCGCTTTTCAAGTCGTAACCCATCTTCTGAATAAGGTGTTTATCTTGAGCAATGTAACGGTAGAGTTGCATCCTGCCGTTGTCGGGTTCTGGTTCTGCCGGAGTCAGCCACTGAGGGTGCTCCAATCGACCGAAGATGATGGGTTCCTCCTCTTTCTTCCTCGCTGGAAACAAGAAGTAGGCACCTCGGGGAAAGACAACTCGGCTTGCTAGATTAGCGGTTGTCACTTGTGTTTGTAACATATACAGAGCGTTGTCTAAGAAATACTTAGTGTTCCAGTTTGCACACGAGTAATTCAAAGACAACTTTTTATTAATGAAACGTGAAATCTTATCCCGGGGGTGTAACGCCCCAGTCCCAAAAATTTTAGGATCAAGTACGCAAACATGCCAGCTGCACATATACGAAGAATACTCCAATATATGGAATCCTCGTATACGTACATAAGCTGTATAATATAATCACAGGCCAGAATATAATCTAATCTAATCTCATCACAGTTCAACACAGAAGATAACAGAGTCCAGATAATAAATGAGTGTATCAAAATATAGCCGGGTGAACATACTCACTCCAAACAGCTATAAAAATAGTCTCAAAAGATCGAAGTCCAACCTCCGCAAAATAGAAATAAAAGAGATGTAAAATATCCACTAATGTCTCAAATAAGGAATAGACTAGAAATTAGTAGGAACTGCCTCGTCATCAATGTAAGCTGGATCCAGAGCCGCTCCGTACTCCTGCGGGAAGTCGTCTAATCCTGGAGAGATAACCAGATCCTCAGAGGGATGTAGCAAGATACAAGAAAACACCATGCCATATAAACTGTGCAAATATAATAGAAAAGAAAGGAGGATGCATACAATAGGGTTCCTGACCATTCTACTATGAATATGTAGTTGAGAAACGATCCTTCGACGCATGAGCCCTGGCTGTAGATGGGATCGGCATAGTCCCTATATAGGGCACCAGGGGCCTACGTCCGTAACGTCCGAAGATCGTCAAAGGGCATCATGTGCAAGGGGTACGTCCATAACGCTCTGGAAAATGTCAGAGGGCACCTGGAGCATGCGTCTCCGGAGGAGCGCACAAGTAATCAGGGAAGTACAAAGAAGCCCATATGTCAGGTATTGTTCTCCCCACCCAATGCCTAGTATCATTATCTCCATAACTGATATGAACCTCTAGTAACCACCAAGTCTTCTAATATGCAATTCTATTCGCATTTACTCCTATCCGCCGCACGCTCCATACGTATTGGTGGCCAGCCGACTACACGGGTGCGTGTCCTACATGTGACTCACAACACGTGGTAAAGCAAGTGTCCATGTCGTATGAGATATACCAATACATCATCAATAATGGGTGGTCACTAGACTAAGTCAATGCAAAAAAAATAAATAAAAGCAAGAAAACGACCGATAGAGTCGCTTGCACCCAATTGTGACTTGGATGCACAGTTTTATAATCAACAAATAAGAAATGCTAAAAATAACAACCGAAAATAAGAATATGTAATCACAGAGTAAGGTGGTAAGGTATCTTGCCTGGTGAAGCGAAGGTAGCAAGTCCAAGAATCACTATATCCGCAAAAAGAAATGTCACAATCACCAAACGACTTCGGATGCTGAAACAAACATCAAGAACATTCTCGGAATAATAGATATACCTAGGAAATGCCTGTCCAAAAGTCTAATTCTAAAACAGGGGCAAAATCGTAATTTCGGGTCAAAACGATATCCGTCGTTGGACCCGTTTTGTACCGAAACGTGTGCCAAAGTCTACGGTCTCTAAAGTCGTCAAACTATAAGTCTACAAATTTAGTTTAAGGAGACGAACCCAACCATATGTCCAAAGTTGGATTCCGGCGGGCCGTGCACAAATTCGCCCGTTAGAGCAGGTCGCAGGCCCGCCAAATAGGCGTTCCGGTCGACCTTCTCAGAATCGGACCAAACTTGGCACACAAGACCAAAAAAACGATTCGGTCCTGATGGCCCAAGTTTCGTGTCGATCCAACAAACGTGCACGAAGTTATGGCCAAGTTTGTAAAATGTCGATGCGGGGGTATCTCGACGGATACGCACTGATTTTGTCGCGCATACGCAACAAAATCGAGTTCCGTCAGTTCCCACACGTTGGCAACATCCATACGTGCCTTTCGATATGAATATTGTTCGACCATGTCACCCAGTTTGTCGGGGCGCACGCCGTATCGGACGGAATTCTAAAATTTTCAATATTTTTAAAGCAGTTTTTATCATAAGTTCATCAATCCATAACTTTCTGTACATTAAGCTAAATTTGATTCTACGAAGTGCGTTGCAATCTCGGTTAGGTTGTATCTGACTGTCTTTAATTGGTTTGTCAAATTCTCTAGTATTTGGACCGAAAATTAGCTTCCAAGTTAGGTTTCGAAACTAGTTTGATGCTCTATTTTCGGGGCTGTATCGACTCGACTTCGTATCGATTTCAGCGTCGATCTAGGGTACGAGGTCGAAATCCCTTTGAAGGGTTTCGAAGAGGGTTATATGGTCTTCCTATAGCAATTCACAAATCGAAATTTCAATGAGTAGAATCGAAGAAAAGTTACAGAGAAGAGGAGTACCTGACGGTATACTCGAACAGGGGTGACTCGGGTTGCTGTCGGTTCCGTGGGTCTCCCCGGCATCACGTAACGGCGCTGGCGGTTGCAGGCGGTCTGGGTGGTCGCCAAAAGGTAGGGGAGATCGAGGATGAAGGGTTTTGGGGTGAGGTCGCAGCACTCGAGCACGAGGTGGCGGCGAGTTTGGCGATAGATACCTCGACTATTTGGCCTATACTTATATATATGGTTCCAGGGATTTACGAGAGTGAGGAGGATTTTAATCCTAATTAATCTAGGACATCTATATTAAGAGTAGATTTGAGGAAGGATTAGGTTTAAGGATTGGGGGAAATATTGGTTTGAAAAGATTTTCGAATCAAAAAAATGTCCAAATAAATTCTATAAAAAATATAAACAATTTATCTAAAATTCTAATTTTTAATATAACTATATTTAGTAGCATAAGGTATGAGCATGCACACATATACATTATATATATGTATATTTACTAAAACTAATGAATTACTATCAAATATATATTCTAAAATTAATTAAAATACTAAGATTAATTGGGATAATACGGGGGTTTACATCCTACCCAACTTAAAGGAATTTTGTCCTCGAAATTAGACTAGGGTAGGGGGGTCGAATGCAATGCCATGCAATGCAAGAAGCTATAAAGACTATCATGTGCAAGACATACCTTGGTTGTCAAGCAAATGCGGGTAGTGATTCCTAATGTCGTCTTCGCGCTCCCAAGTAGACTCTCCTGGCGAGTGGTGCTTCCTTGCCACACGAACCAACGGTATAGATTGATTCCGCAACACCTTCACTCGGCGATCGAGGATACCTACCGGTTGCTCTTCATACGACAAACTCGGTCCAACTGTGATTTCGGAGTGATCAAGCACATGATTGTTGTCTGTCACGTACCTCCTCAACTGAGACACGTGGAACACGTCATGTACTCCCTCTAGCGATGGTGGCAAGGCCAATCTATAAGCAACTTCTCCTACACGCTCCAAGATATCAAAAGGGCCGATGTATCTTGGACTCAACTTGCCACGTCCTCCGAATTGAATAGTGCCACTAGTGGGGGATATCTTCAAGAAAATATGGTCGCCTTCCTTGAACTCCAAAGGTCGATGATGATTATCTGCCCACTGCTTCTGACGATCCTGCGCTGCTCGCAGATGGTCCTGTATCTTCTTAACCTTCTCTACTGTGCTCAACACCAACTCGGGACCCAATATCCGTCGTTCTCCTATGTCGCTCCAACAGACAGGAGATCGACACTTCCTACCATACAACGCTTCAAACGGAGCCATCTGAATGCTCGCTTGATAGCTATTATTGTAGGACAACTCTACAAGATGAAGGTGGTCCTCCGATGATCCGCCAAAGTCAAGCATACACGCCCTCAACATATCCTCTAGTGTCTGTATAGTATGTTCTGACTAGCCGTCTGTCTATGGATGGTATACTGTGCTAAACTTCAAATACGTACCCAAACTGTCCTGCATACTCCTCCAAAAGTGTGAGGTGAATCTCGAGTCACGATCCGATACGATGCTAACTGGTACACCGTGTAGCTTCACTATTTGCTTCATGTACATGTCCGTAAAAATTTCTATGGACTGTCCCACTTTAAAAGGTAAGAAGTGGGCTGATTTGGTAAGTATAACAATAACCACCCACACCGCATCTCGTCCACTAGGACTCTGAGGAAATCCTGTGACGAAGTCCATCGTAATGTGCTCCCACTTCCACTCGGGAATGGGTAGCGGCTACAATAATCCAGCCGTCCTCTGATGCTCGGCCTTCACTTGTTGGCATACCAAACACCTGGCCACGAAATAAGCTATCTTCCGCTTCATTCCGTGCCAACAATAATACTGTCGTAAGTCTCGGTACATCTTAGTTCCTCCGGGATGAATAGAGTAAGTCAAACTGTGTGCTTCCGCCATCAATTCCTGCCATATACCATTAGGAACATAAATACGATCACCGCATCGTAATGTCCTATCAGGATGAATCCTCAATCCCGTCTGCTCTCCTTTTTCAGTCCTTTCTCTAAGCCGTCGAAATCTAACATCTGTGGGCAATGTCGCCTTGATCCTCTCTACTAATGATGGCTGTACTTGGAGATTAGCTAACATGCCAACTGCTCCAGGCAATACTAGCTCAATACCAAGCTTCTGCAAGTCTTCTATCAATTCTTTCTGTGTGGTTAAGAAGTGAGCCATGGACTTACAGCTTAATGCGTCTGCCACGACATTAGCCTTGCCCGGGTGATAATATAACTCGATCTCGTAATCCTTCATCAACACCAACCAACGTCGCAGTCGCATATTCAACTCTTTCTGTGTGAACACGTACTTGAGGCTCTTATGATCAGTGTAGATATCAACCTTCTCGCCGTACAAGTAGTATCTCCATAGCATCAAAGCAAATATAACCATTGCGAGCTCTAGATCGTGGGTTGGATAATTCTTCTCGTGCACTCTCAACTGTCTCGATGCATATTCTACTATATGACCATGCTGCATCAATACGCATCCTAATCCCTTTCGAGATGCATCACTGTATATCACAAATCCTCCCGGTCCTGATGGTAGTGTCAGGATAGGTGCCGTGGTCAAGCGCTTCTTCAACTCGTCAAAAGTGGCTTGACACTCAGCTGTCCATACAAACTTCTGATCCTTGCAAGTGAGTCGAGTCATAGGCCCCACTATTCGAGAGAAATCTTCTACCAACCTTCGGTAATAACCCGTAAGTCCAAGAAAACTTCTCACCTCGGAAGCTGATGTGGGAGCAGGCCATGCCTTGACTGCTGTGATCTTCTTCGGATCTACTGATATGCCGTCTCTAGTAACAATATGTCCAAGAAATGATACTTCCTTGAGAAAGAACTCACACTTGCTAAGCTTCGCGTAAAGTCGCTCATTTCTCAATGTTTCCAAAACAATCCGTAGATGCTGCTCATGCTCCTCTTGGCTCTTAGAGTAAATCAAAATATCATCTATAAAGACGACTACAAATTTGTCCAAGTACTAGTGAAAGATCTTGTTCATTAAATTCATAAAAACCGTGGGAGCATTGGTAAAACCGAAAGGCATGACCAAGAACCCGTAGTGTCCATACCTCGATCGAAAGGTCGTCTTTGCAATGTCTTCCTTCCGAACCTTCAGTTGGTGATAGCCCGATCGTAAGTCAATCTTGGAGAATACTTTTGCTCCACTCAGTTGATCAAATAGATTGTCTATATGCGGCAAGGGATACTTATTCTTCACCGTCACTGCATTCAAAGCTCGATAGTCGATGCACATGTGTACTGTCCCGTCTTTCTTTGGAACAAAAAGAACGGGCACTCCCCATGGTGATGCGCTGGTGCAAATAAAGCCTTTCTCTAACAAGTCGTCAATCTGCGCCTTTATCTCTACCAACTCCTTGGGTGCTAGTCGATATACTCGGGATGAAATAGGCTCGGCCCCTGGAATAAGCTCAAAAGAAAACTCAATATCTCGGTCAGGTGGTAGTCCCGGCACATCCTCGGGAAATACATCCTCGAACTCCGTGATGAGAGGATGCTGAGGGGTGTCCTGCATCATCATTTGAGTCCCCACTGTGGGTGCATCACAACTCTCTCCGTCTTCCTTGGTGAACTCAAACTCCGTCGCATTTGGTGGTCTAAAGACAACACTGCCCCTATGGCAGTCTATAAGAGCAAAATGCTGGCTCAACCAGTCCATTCCAAGGACCACGTCGAATATCGACATAGAAAATACAAGAAGTCGTGCCTTCATCTCTCTACCACATATCACTATAGGATAAAGTCTATAAACACCATTAACAGGTACAACTCCTCCTCCAGTAAGGATTCTAATGTTCTTAGTTAAGGGTGTGACGGGAATGCTGTCTCTAATGGCAAAACTAATGGCTATGAATGAATGCGTGGCTCCAGTGTCAAATAATATAATGGCAGAAAATGAAGCAACTAAAACCATACCTGCTATGACCTCTGCCTTTGGCTCTATATCCTCAACAGAAAGTAAGAATGCCTGCCCATAATTCTGTCCTGGTCCCTGAGCTCTGGCCTTGTTGTACTGTACGCCCTGAGGAGGCAATGGTGGGTGAGGTGCTCCTGCTGCTGGCCGAGGAGCTGGAAGAGCTGGAGTTGTAGGCCTCGGGTTCTACCATGCATGTACTATCGCCTGTTGTTCTGGACAGTCCTTGAGCATGTGCTGGTTGGATCCAGATCTCAAGCACAATCCAAGGCGAGTCTTGCAGTCAGTCTGGAGATGTCCCTGCTTTCCGCAGTAATGGCAAACGAGCTTCTGATAAGGTAAGGGCCTGTGCTGGTGCTGTCCTGTGGGCCTCCTAATAGGTCCTCCCTGAGTAGCTCAGGTTGGTGCAACTGCTGGTGTATGGCGTCTCGATGTCTTCTGCTCCTCCTTACGAAGAATCTCTTGAGCACGAGCTTCTTCCAAGACAGCTGAATGGGAGACTCGAGACTGGGTAGTCGTATAAGACTTGAGCTCTGGTGCAAGCCCCTGATGGAATCTCCTCGCCTTCTCTAGCTCTGTTGGGATCAGTGCCGCACCAAATCTACTCAGGCGATTGAATTCTGAGTCATACTCATCAACTGTCATATTTTCTTGCTTCAGATGAAGGAACTGGTCGTAGAGACCGTCTCGAACATGGATGGAGAAGAATCTCTCATAGAATAGATCATAGAACTGCTTCCAGGTGATCCCAGCGCCTAATCGCCTCTCTTATGCCTTCCACCAGTGGTGGGCATTATCCTCTAATAGTAGGTCCACTGCTGTCATCCAATCTTGAGCTGGCAACTGGGATGCCTTCAGTAGCTTCTCCATACTAATGAGCCATTGTGACACCTCTAGTGGCTTCTCCGTTCCTCTGAAGGCCTTGGGGTTCATGTCTGTGAAGTTCTTGATAGAGCCTTCATAAGGATGCAGAGCTGGTGCTGGTGCTGGTACCGGTGCCGGAGCTGGAGGTGGGGGTCTAGCCAAAGCTGCCATCATAGTCTGTCTTATTAGCTCAGTCTGCTGCCACTGAGCCTGCTTCATAGCGTACATAAACTGGGAAGTAGGGCTCCCATCAGTCGGTGGTGGAGACATCTGAGGTCCCGACTGTGGTAGAAACTGCTGAGGGAATGGGGGTGGTAGAGGTAGTGGTACATTCCCTTTCGAGGGCACGGTAGTGGTCTGTCCAGCCTGGCTGACTGGGGATGCCGCAATCTCTGAATGCACCATCGTCGGCGTCGTAGTAGGCTGCGACTGTCCTGGCTGGTATGGTCTCACCGAAGTCATTAGAGGATTCTGTCCCTGCAGGGTAGCCTCTTCACCAGATGTAAGGGCCAAGGCAGAAGTGCATCCGCTTCTTAGATTCATACTGTTGGCACGAGGAAGAATAGGACGATATTAGGAAAGGTTAGATATAAGGTAAATCAAATAATCAAGGAAGTTTCGAAAATATTGGAAGTCAAAGGAGGTAGTAGTTCTGGATGAGATACTATTCCTATTCCTATATGCAGGCTTGTTGGGCACAATCATATAACTCAACAATATTTTCTGACCTGCATGGGCCACCACAAAAACATTTAACACCCCAATCCTAAAAATACTTAGGACCAAGTACGCAAACATGCCAGCTGCACATATACGAAAAATATTCTAATATATGGAATCCTCGTATACGTATATATGCTGTATAATATAATTACAGGCCATAATATAATATAATCTAATCTCATCACAGCTCAACACAGAAGATAACAGAGTTCAAATAATAAATGAGTGTATCAAAAGATAGCCGGGTGAACATACTCACTCCAAACAGCTATGAAAACAGTCTCACAAGATCGGAGTCCAACCTCCACAAAATAGAAAAAAAAGATGTAAAATATTCTCTAATGTCTCAAATAAGGAATAGACTAGAAATCAGTAGGAACTGCCTCGTCATCAATGTAAGCTGGATCCAGAGCTGCTCCATACTCCTTCGGGAAGTTTTCTAATCCTAGAGAGATAACCAGGTCCTCAGAGGGACGTAGCAAGATACAAGAAAATACCATGTCATATAAACTGTGCTAATATAATAGAAAAGAAAGGGGGATGCATGCAATAGGGTTCCTGACCATTCTACTGTGAATATGCAGTTAAGAAACAATCATTCGACGCATGAGCCATGGCTGTAGATGGGATCAGCATAATCCCCATATAGGGCACCAGGGCCTACGTCCGTAACGTCCGAAGATCATCAAAGGGCATCATGTGTAACGGGTACGTCCATAACGCTCTAGGTGAGCCTGCGTCTCCGGAGGAGCGCACAGGTAATCAGGGAAGTGCAAAGAATCCCATACGTCAGGTATTTTTCTTCCCACCCAATGCCTAGTATCATCATCTCCATGACTGATATGAACCTTAACCACCAAGTCTTCTAACATGCAATTCTATTGATAGTTACTCATATCCGTCGCATGCTCCATACGTATCGGTGGCCAGCCGACTACGCGGGTGCGTGTCCTACATATGACTCACAATACGTGGTAAAGCAAGTATCTAGGCCGTATGAGATATACCAATACCTCATCAATAATAGGTGGTCACTTGACTAAGTCAATGAAAGAGAAATAAATAAAAGCAAGAAAACGATCGATAGAGTCGCTTGCACCCAAGTGTGACTTGGACGCACAATTTTATAATCAACAAATAAGAAATGCTGAAAATAACAACTGAAAATAAGAATATGTAATCACAGAGTAAGGTGGCAAGGTATCTTGCCTGGTGAAGCGAAGGTGGCAAGTGCAAGAATCACTATATCCTCAAAAAGAAATGTCACAATCACCAAACGACTCCGGATGCTGAAACAAACATCAAGAATGTACTCGAAATAAGAGATATACCTAAGAAATGCCTGTCCAAAAGCCTAATTCTAAAATATGGGCAAAATCGTAATTTTGGGTCAATTTGATGTCCGTCGTTGGACCCGTTTTGCATCGAAACGTGTGCCAAAGCTTCGGTCTCTGAAGTTGTCAAACTACATGTCTACGAATTCAGTTTGAGGAGACGAACCCAACCGTATTTCTAAAGTTGGATTCCGGCGGGCCATGCACAAATTCGCCCGTTAGAGCGGGTCGCAGGCCCGCCAAATAGGCGTTCCGATCGACCTTCTCAGAATCGGACCAAACTTGGCACACAGGACTAGAAAAATAATTTGGTCCTGATGGCCTAAGTTTTGTGTCGATCCGACAAACGTGCACAAATTTACGGCCAAGTTTGTAAAATGACGATACAGGGGTATGTCGACGGATACGCACTGATTTTGTCGCGCACACACAACAAAATCGGGTTCCGTCAGTTCCCACACGTAGGCAACATCCATATGTGCCTTTCGATGCGTATAGTGCGCGACCACGTCACTTAGTTTGTCGGGGCGCACGCCGTATCGTACGAAATTCTAAATTTTTTAATGTTTTTAAAGCAGTTTTTATCCCAAGTTCATCAATCCATAACTTTCTGTAGAATAAGCTAAATTTGATTCTACGAAGTGCGTTGTGATCTCGGTTAGGTTGTCTCTGACTATCTTTAATTGGTTTGTCAAATTCTCCAGTATTTGGACCAAAAATTAGCTTCCAAGTTAGGTTTCGAAACTGGTTTGATGTTCTATTTTTGGGGCTGTATCGACTCGACTTTGCGTCGATTTCAGCGCAGATCTAGGGTACAAGGTTGAAATCCCTCTGAAAGGTTTCGAAGAGGGTTATATGGTCTTCCTATAGCAATTCACAGATCAAAATTTCATCGAACAGAATCGAAAAAAAAGTTAGAGAGAAGAGGAGTACCTGACATTGTACTCGAACAGGGGTGACTCGGGTTGCTGTCGGTTCCGTGGGTCTTTCCGGCATCATGCGGTGGCGCTGGCGGTTGCAGGCGTTCAGGGGGGTCGCCAAAAGGTGGGGGAGCTCGGGGATGAAGGGTTTTGGGTTGAGGTTGCAGCACTCGAGCACGAGGTAGCGGCGAGTTTGGCGATGGATACCTCGGCTATTTGGCGATACTTATATATATGGTTCGAGGGATTTACGAGAGATAGGAGGATTTTAATCCTAATTAATCTAGGATGTCTATATTAAGAGTAGATTTTGAGGAAGGATTAGGTTTAAGGATTAGAGGAAATATTGGTTTGAAAAGATTTTTGAATCAAAAAAATGCCCAAATTAATTCTATAAAAATATATAAACAATTTCTCTAAAATTCTAATTTTTAATATAACTATATTTAGTAGCATAAGGTACGAGCATGCGCACATATACATTATATATACGTATTTACTAAAACTATGAATTACTACCAAATAAATATTCTAAAATTAAATTAATTACTAAGATTAATTGGGATAATACGGGGGTTTACAGGGGGATTACATCATCTAAGGAGTGCACCTCGATATCGGCGCATATGTAGTCTACCAACTCTTTATATGTGAGCACTAGGACTGCCATGGAAGATTGTGAAAGAGGTTTCCCCTTCAACTTGACTACCAAGAGGTCTATAGTCAGAAGTTTCTACAACCTCAGAGTTGGCTTTGGAGCCTTTCGGAGAAGTTTTATTTGCATAAGCACCTGGCTAGCAGCTGATATCGTCGAGGGCGATCGAGTTGGAGGCTTTTCTCGAAGCTAGATAACGAGAGGAACTAAAATCTTGGGAGGTTTCCCCTTCAATCGAACCCTCATTGGTTCTTCTTCCATAGCCACGCTTTTTGGTACAGTATCTACCTCGTCATTAGCATCATCGGCATCATCGTCCCATGGGACTGACTTGTATAGGTCAGCATCCATACAGTATGCTTTAAGTCCTCGAACTGGGTCGATGTCAGCAAATTCGATCTTGATAGTCCCATCACTGGCCACATACTTCATGCATTGATGGAGAGTGGAGGGCACGATCATGTATTCATAAATCCATAGTCGACCCAATAGCATGTTGTAGTTTATATCAGCATCAATGACGTAACAAGTCACGTCTGTCTGGAGATTGCCTGTTTGGCATTTCAGGCGAATCTTGACCAGGGGCTCACACTTTCCAGCATTAAAGCTGTTGATTGTAGTGTTTGACGCAGCCAGCCGATGCATCGGGATCTCCAAAGCTTGGAGTAAACTCTGAGGGATTATGCTAAGAGAAGAGCCATGGTCGATATGGATGCGATCGACCTTAATAGCACCAACATACCCATGTAGTACAGGGGCCTATTGTGCCGGTTGTTCTTCAGCAACATATCATGCTGAGTGAAGGTGATGTTAGGAATCATCTCGACCACACTGTGATAATATGGGCAAGTGGCATGATCCTCCTTGGGGGGTTTCACCTGAGCGAGGAAGGAGTTAGCATTATGTAAAGATTCGCTGAGGGCATCTCGAGTCTCTTTGGAGAGACGGAGGAGCTCGAAGAGAGACAGTCAAGCCGGAGTATTGGCAAGCTGCGCCAATATATCGAAGTTGTAGGGCTTGATCGGCCCTACAGTCGAGTCTTTTCTCAGAGGTTTGTCAAAGCGAACCTCCTTCTGCATCTGTTTATCGGCGGCAGGGGCTTGAGACGTGCCTGCTTCTGACGTGTCGGGGGCAGAGGCCGCAACGGGTGGAGATGTTTCCTCCTCTGGAGCTTGGTTATCTTCTCGCTGGTGAACCGAGCGAGTGGTAACCAGAGTGTCATCAGTCAATGTAGAGACCATGCGACATGATTTGACTCTCTTTTTCTTGACAGATTGCGCTGCAGGCATCATCATGTTTGGGACAAGATCAGGGTGGACCCATATAATTTTGCCTTGTGGCATTGTAAATGGGATGAGGCCTCGAGCGTTGTCATTGGCCGGTGAAAGATTGACTACTTTCATCGTTGCTTTCGGGATGGGGACGACGACGCCTTGAGCTTCTGTCTTTTGAAAACTTTCAAACTAAAGAGTGACCATGTTGGCAGTAACAGTCTTTTTCTCATAGTCAAGTGAGATGACTTTGACATCGATGAGACGCTAGATTTATCGTTTCAATACGTAGCAATCGCGTGTTGAATGGTGGACATACTGGCGATAGTGGCAATATTTTGGGTTGTCCACCTTTCCCACTTCATCAGGGCACTTTGGAGGCGAGAGTTGAAGCTTGCCACCCCTTGTCAACATATCGAAGAGTTCTAGTGTGTCTTCGTCATTGAAGGAGCAGGTCTCTTTCGGCCTCTGCTCTTCGGCCGGCTTCGATTTTTTTACTGAACCCTTAGAGATGTTGATGGTCGTGGACTGCTTCCCTTTACCGTCCTTAGGAATGGGGCTATTGCTAGACGAGTGCCTCCCTTTGTCTTCGAGTGATGGGAAACTCAATCCCAAGAGCTGCACATCTCGGGCTTTTTTTTCTGCCACATCCGCCTCTGTAATGAAAGACGTACATTCTATGGATGGAGCACTATGCCACAACTTGATTACAGAAAGCGTATTTTTGTGGCATGAGTCCATAAGCATGGGCTTGAGTATCCCAGGAGGTAACCTCAGGGCTGCCTGGCGGAAGCACTTAATGTACATGCGTACAGGTTTCTTTTCCTTCTGGACGATGTCTATGAGAGTCGACATTGTCATGTCTATTCCCCCTTCATATAATCGATTGAGGAATAGGCGCTTCAAGTATTCGAACGACAAAATACAGTTGTCCGGGAGGCAACAAAACCATTCTTTGGCCACCCCCTGCAGAGCTCCTACGAATATATTGGTAAGCAAAGCATCGTCCTTTGATAGATGCCCCGTTACTGAGGCAAAGTTCCTCAAGTATCGATGGGGAGACTCCTTCGCATCGAATGGTGTGAGCGTTTACGGATTATATTTGGGAGGATAGATCACATTATCCCATTCGGCAGTATATGGTTGTCGAATTCCCATCTTTTGGAGTGATTCTCGCTTCTTTCTGGCATCATGGAGAGAGTACAACTCTTTGACTGCTGTATTTTACTCGACATTGTAGGTCCCGTTGTTGATGGAGTAGATGACGGGGGAAATGCTTGGCTCAGGATGTGAGGCACATTGGACCTGCCGTTAGTCCCTGGATCTTGGTTTGCAGGAGTGGAGACAGTGGGTGTCAATTTTTTCTTGATCTCCAAGGCGACGGAAGCCAAGGTCTTCATAGTATCGTTCAACGTATTTAGGCCCGTCTCAAGGGCCTCTATACGCTTCTACTGACTGAATCCTTTGCTACTGTCCACATTGTCGCCTTAGGCCATGAACACGGACATTATATGCGGATAGGTAGAAGGGATGGTGAATCTTTTGCTCTCTGGTTCAAACGTCTGAGTCTCGTCGTCTTGAGGATAAACTGGTAGGTTGCAATCATCCTCTGACTCATTGTAATTGATATCCCCAGCTTTTTGGCTGCTTGCGTCTGCGGAAACGTCTGTGTCATACAAGCCTTCATTAGGTTGAAATGAGGGATTGTCATGAATGGTGGAGGGGCTTGGCTACCCCCAGCTAATGTTGTGACTGATGCATCATCTTCTTGCGACATGGATCCTGATTTGGAGCACGTTCCCTGGAACACACCTGTACTGGGTACTGCCGTCTTGCTACCCCCAGGCCAATTTTTGGGCTTATTTGCCAACACGGAAGGATTCTTGGAAAGCTTCTTGAGAGATGGAGAATCCCGCGTCGCGTTGCATGAAGCAACACGGAGTTCATCTTCTTCTTCACTAGACGCCCTCGACCGTAATCTTTGGAAGACGGATCACCTCTTCTGCAACGACGCGACTGTTTGGCAACGACAACAGTTGATGGTGATCTGCGTGCAGTTGTGCCTTGGTTTAGACATGCCCTACGTCGCAGACTCCTTCCTTACTTTACGCTTGTGGGGAGTTATTGAGGTCTCCCTTCCAATATTCCTTTTGTGCTGTAGAGAAGCTGCACGCAGGAGTGAGGATATGGAGATAGCTTTCCTCTTCTTAGTTCCTACGCGTGAGATACGCTTAGGCCCTGATCAGAGAGTTGCTAGTAAGGTAGACTCCTTTCATGCTTACAGGAACACTGTTCGCACGAGTCTATCTCCATAGTAGGTACCCCCTGACTTGAATCATGCGCATGAGCGCTCAAGTGACAGTGAATTTTTATCGGTCGAGTCTTTGAAGCACTCGGACCAGTTTTGTATAGCTTTTCGTTGGTTATGCGCATGACTGTTAACGCGGGCCTTCGGTCAGCTATTGGCATAGCACATTGATCCCGCAAGGCGCGTGCCACCTTGGACTTCTTCCTACTACCCGTAAAAGGTAAGTATTATTCAGAATCCAACAGAGTGGTTGGCATAGCACTTTGGCCGTGTAAGGCATGTGCTGCTTTGGATCTCTTCACGTTACCCCTAGAAGGTGCGTAACATTCAGAATCCAACATAGCCTTACCCGATGGGTAGGCAATTCTGTTAAAGACAGAAGTTCTCTCCTGCGCAGCTTCCTCCGTCGGCGGGTAAGTCATTGCGTGCTTCTTCCGGCGTTGTGCCCTTGTCAAGCCCGCCATAGGGGAGTTGCACTCCTCTTTGCGCTTTCTCAAAGTGGGAACTGAACGAGGCGGCGTAGCAGCAGCAGTCGAAATCTTCTTCGGGGCTTCTTCGTTCAGGGGGTTTTGGAGCGCAGTCCTCTCCATCGTGCTGCTCGTCGCAGCAGCCTTCGACACCCAGGTACGTCGAGTCTTCTTCGGTTTTATGTACCGCTTCGAAGGACTCGACTTCTCTTCAGAAAGGAGATCTTCAAAGTCTTGTTGGTCAAAATATACGACCAATGTCTTTTGAGAAGATCCCAGCAAGTGGTCGTCATATTGCGTCACCACCTTCTCGTTGGAAGAAAAAGAATTTCCCAACAGAGTTGCCATCTGGTTTGCCATGACAAAAGGTTATACAAACTTTTTGTATATTAAACGTGTAAAGAGAACAATCGATTCATAAACAGGAGATCTATGTATAAAAGTCCTGGAGAAGTGTGACGTTGGAGATCGAGCACTACATCAGATCCTTTACTCCGTTGACGATTTGACGACGAGTTGACCTTGCTCTAGCTTTCTGGTACTTATGACTGGAACTCTAGGTTTCCAATCAAGAGGATGTCGAAGTTATGAAGATTTAAAAGCCTCTTTATCGAAGAAAACTCCTTCTATTTATAGGAGAGCACATATACGATGTGCATAATAATTGTGCAGGAACGCTGCACGTGGAGACATGAGAGAATCTTGAGGCTGCATGGTGAGGGCTGCTATAGAGCTGACACACGGCGGACGCTGGAATTCTTTTTTATCAAGATCTTGGGGCGTTATCAACATAACTGAATATGTGTTTAGTGTTGATTGGATGAACCTGAGTAGATTCGGTTCCTATCCTCGAAGTTGGATTTTGTCCTTATCTTAGGGGGCCATTAGTTTAAACAAACCGACTGGATATGGCCCACGTCCATAGGAACAAACTCCATCCTTATCTGTGGTTTAAACAAACAGATAAGATATTGCTCTTATCAACAGAATCAAACTTTGTTCTATCTTAAGAGCGATGGTTTAAGCAAACCGATTGGGTGATATCTGACAAGACATAAGTACCCGTTTGTGGCCACGTGGGACAATGTTATCTCACAGGATTGCGCATCTATGTGAGCTATGTTCTGGTGAGGCTTCGATGTCACTATACTTTTGGGCGACAAGTAGACCGTATTTTCAAAAACGATAGGGTCACTGCGCTTCTGGACGATGAGGAGACTGTGCTTCAGGCGATGGGGTCACTATGCTTTAGAGCGGCGAGTAGACTGTATTTTGAAGACGATGGAGTCACTGCACTTTTGGACGACGAGGAGACTGTGTTTCGAAGACGACGGAGTCACTGTGCTTTGGAGCGACGAGTAGACTGTGTTTCGAAGACGACGGAATCACTGCGCTTTGGTGCTGTCACTCCCACTTTTCATAAATAGGGGTAAAATAGTCATTTTGGTTTTTTTTTGGATATTTTGGAATTATTTATTTATTAATAATGTTATTTGGGGATTATTTAAGTCGGGTACGAATTTCATCTCATTTCGACTTGTATCGGGGACCCGGGTAGCTTAGACTCTAGTTGAGACCCACATTTTAGTTAGACATGGCCCACAAACCACACTAATTAAGTTAGAGAGATTAGGCTAATCCCACTTGATTAGGTTAGTCTAATTAGATACTCAAACTTGACTCTTTTAACCCCAAACCCAAATGTGACTTAAGTTGACTCAATGGAGACCAGGGGGGTATATTAGACTTTTCAAAGGGGAAAAAGGGAGCATGTGGCCGGCCACATTAGGGATTCATTCCCATTCCCTTCATTCATTATAAGCCTCCATTTTCATCTCCATGTGTTCTTCCCCAAATTAGAGATCACCTCTCTTTGATTTGATCTCTAAATACTTCCTTTTCTCCACCAAATCTTCTACCAATCTTCATCATTCATCCAAGGAAGGGTTCTAGCCAAGTTTGGGAGAAAGTTGCCAAGGGAAGTGTCCATTTGAGAATATCATTGGGATCCAACTTCCAATAGGTAAAACCATCTATCTATTTTGATTTTCCTTCCATTTTAATTAGTTTTGCATTCATTAGGACCACCCTTATGCATAAACCACCATTAGCATGGATTTAGAGGCTCTCATGAGTCGTCTCTAGAAAGTTAGGGTAGTTTTGGTGTCTCCATGGAGAGTTTCCAAGTGGAGGCACTCCATGTGTTTAATAGAATGTCTAATAGGATTATTTATGTTTTAATTTCAATTTTAGACATGTTAGAGGGTGTCTTGATGTTAGTTAGGATGGTTAGTATGAGTTTCATTTGGATACACATGGTTGAATCATTTTGATTTAGCCTACATGTCTCATTTTGGCTTCTGCATATCATTTTTATGCCTATTTAAATAAGTGGACTGTTTTATATACTAGAGATTATGTATGTGTTGTTGTGGTTGTGTGTGTGTGTGTCATTTGTCTTGGTGGCTAGTGAAGTGTTTGTGTTAGAGAGGAGGAATGATATGGAATTTATGTGTGTGTGTTGTGTTTAGAGAGGAGCAGGAATGATATGGATTTGTATATGTATGTGTGTGTGTTTGTATATAATGTTGAGAGTGTGTGTGATTGTTGGTTGTGGCTTGAGAGAGAGATAGAAGAATAGATGTGAGAAGAGGAGGAGAGGGGATGTGAGTGTGTCTGTGTGTAGTAGTAGGAGAAGAGGGGGGAGGGCTGTGCTGCCCAAGGCAGCAGCAGTAGCAGTCCCCACAGGGGACTGCCTCACAGCAGCAGCAGCACAATGGCTGCTGCATTATGCAGTTGCAGCAGCAGCAGTGGGGGTTGCAGGGCAGCCCCCCATGACCCCCTTTCACCCTCTTTTTAGCCCCCCTTAGCCCCCTATATATTCACCTATATATATATATATATATATATATATGTGTGTGTGTGTGTGTGTGTGTTTATGTGTGTGTGTGTGTGTGACTCTAAAAGGGATTAGATTAGGGGTTAAATGAGTGGTTAGAATGTTAGTGGTTTGAGTGGTAAATGTTAAGATAAGTTAGTCTATGTTAGTGAAGTATTGATGTTAGTATCCTACATGTTAAGATATTGGTGTCATGAGAGTTAGATGTTTAGTAAGATATGGGTATGTTAGCTTGTGTTAGATACTAGATAGGATATTGTGGTTGTTAGATATGTTAGTGTATGAGAGTAGTTAGTAGATAGATATAGGTAAGTATCTTGGTATCTCATGATACCAAGATAATACCTTAAGGTAATATACATATGTTAAGATATGTAATAAGATGCATTAGATAAGTTAGTTAGTGTGAGATAGTGGTTGGTAATGGTTAGATATGTTAGTATCTTGATATCTTAGGATACCAAGAGTGGTATCTCAAGATAAAAGTGGTTTACCTTGGTATGGGCAAGGTAATGGGAATTACCTTGGAAAGGGTAAGGTTAAGGTATTGGGCTCTAACTAAGATATTGGTATCGGGATACCATTTTGACTTAGACATGAGATGTCTTTGTAGGTAAATGTTAGGAATGGTATGTTTAGTCTAGTTTTGACCCCGTTGACCCAAAGTTGATTTTTTCACCAAAAGTCAACTACGAGTCAACGCTTTGCCTAGAATTGTCTAAAACTTGACCAGAGTTGACCAGTTGACCGAAAGTCAACTGTTAGTCAAAATTAGTCTAGTTTGACCTAGAGTTGACTTAGAGTTGACCAGTTGACCAAAAGTCAATTGTAAGTCAACCTTTCACCTAGTTTGACTTTGTTTGGCCTAGAGTTAACCAGTTATCCAAAAGTCAACTGTAAGTCGACCTTTGACCTAGTTTGACTTTGTTTGACCTAGTTTGACTTAGTTTGACTTAGCTCGACTAAGATTGACCTAGATTGCACAGCATAACTAGAATATCATGCTATTTACTGTCAAACCCTAATTAACTCATGATATCTCATCTTTAGGTCTGTGACATCATACTGAGCATCTGTTCTCACTGTCAGCTCAGGACCGCAGGAGAGTACATTTACTGATAGTTTTTATTGTCTTGATATCTGCTATATCCGATTCAGTTGTAGTGTCTTACTTGATTCCCGACACGATGGTTCACGGACTAGTATACGTCGGATCCTGTCATGAGATGTTATTCCTGGAATTTTCTGGTATATTAGTACATTGTTTGATCTTATTTTTCTTGTACTTGTATAGACACCGATTTGGGAGTTGGCTGGCCTACTGCTTTTGAATCCTGTGTCATGACGTTACATGTTCGGATCCATTATACTACTCGGGGATGGGGAGTTATTAGAGGTTATGTGATCAATACCCTCATGTCACTATTCTTGTGCTCGCGTCACCCTTACTACACGTAGGGTGTAGCGAGATCTTATATTTCTTGTGCTCTCTTTCCAAGTTGGCCGGCTTGACCCTTCTTGAGATTTTTCTGTGATAGTCGGGCCAAATGGAATAGCCTGATCATGTGTCCCAAGCCAATCACATAATGATCTAATATCTCATGGCACCAATTTATGTTTATGTTTATACATCATATATCCTTGTTCTATTCTACATTTCTGTATTTTATACCATGACATGATATCCAGTTTACATATCCTGTTTATATTTTTTGTCTTGATATTTCATCTTATTTTTCATTATAATTGTCTTTTATAGAATTTGTCAATTCATATGGAACAGCTGTTAGTGTTTGTACTTGCTCATATTCTGACAGGATAACCCTGTTGATGTTTACAGATGATTTAGTGGCCGATTGCTCGACCTTCTATGGCTACGGCATAGATGGCGAGTATGACTTGGACATTCCCGTGGAGCCGATGCTTATAGAGGACGCACCGTCTGCTTAGACAAGTTAGATAGGCTTGCCTGGACTATGATCTAGCTAGTACTTCAGACTTGTAGTATACATATTATTTGGGATTTCTGTTATGTTTTTAACTGTAAACTTGTGTGGGATCTTGCATCTATTCCTGTTATTTTCCTTCTATCATATTTTTCCATATTTCGTGCTATCTTCATTAGATGTCTTGTGATTGAGTTGTGACATTATATACCTCCGTGCGGAGATGATAGGTACCTTTATATTGTGTCTATATGTTGTATGTTATAGACGACCAATATAGCGTTCTACTGCCGATTCTGTGACGTAGGTTGGACGTACCCACGTGCTCGTGTCCCTACTTAGGGTACGGGTCGTGACATATTTTTGTGGTGGCCCATGCAGGTCCAGTGTGGCAACTAGTGAGATCTCATAATGGTACTCAACTTAGAATACTAATTACGAGCCTGCAGTTAGTATATAGGTTCTAGGATATGGTAGGAGTTACTCAATCACATTTTAGAAAAAATTTCGATCTTTCGATTATCATGACAACTCTTCTTGCAATTCGAATTTAATTGTCCTTCTTTGATAATATTTTATCTTGTGCCATATTGATCTTTTGCTCGAATCTGTCTTCAGGATGACGATTACTCGAGCTCAGGCGGCTGGATCTAGTACTGCCCCGACGAGGTCCGATCCGTCGAGGCCTATTGTTCCGGAGGAGGGAGAGGTCCAGATGGATGTCCCTGCTACCCCTACTATTCCTGACATCTAGGTGGGAGTAGCAGTAGCAGTTCCCGAGGGTCTTCCACCTCTAGTTCGTAGGCCTTCCATCGTCATATCGGAGACTCTTCC
This sequence comes from Iris pallida, assembly GCA_029216955.1. Classification (NCBI taxonomy): domain Eukaryota; kingdom Viridiplantae; phylum Streptophyta; class Magnoliopsida; order Asparagales; family Iridaceae; genus Iris; species Iris pallida. The sequence goes on from JANAVB010022597.1 coordinate 27,336,806, forward strand.
GTCGCCACCTCCAGTACCAACCGACGCTTTGCAGATGTTCGCACTTCTTCAGCAGATGATGGAGGCGCAGCGAGCACAGACAGAGGCATCTCAGCGGCAGTCAGAGGTTCTGAGGCAGAGTATAGAGAATGCTCATCAGCTAGCACTGGCAGCGGTCGAGAAGGTAGCTGCAGCTCTGGTTCAGGGCGCTCTAGGCCAGGAGCCCCACCACCAGCAGCCGAGGCCTGGGTCAGTGCTGGATTTCAAGAAGATGGTCCCCCGGGAGTTCAAGGGGACTGAGGGCATCCTTTATGCCGATGACTGGTTAGAGGACAGTGAGGGGAGCTTGGAGCTAGCAGAGCTTCCGAGGAGGCTGCGGGTGTCAGCTGCGGCGAGTCAGTTCTTTGATATCGCCTTGACATGTTACCGCACGGATCTTCGTACGTCAGTCAGAGGGTTGACCTGGAAGAACTTCCGGAGGCTATTCGAGAAGAAGTTCTATCCTGATGTAGCTTCAGCGCGTTGGAGGGCCAATTTGCAAGTCTGGTACAGGAGAACTCGTCTGTGGGCGAGTATACGACGGAGTTCTTTCGCCTGAGCTGATTCGCTCCAGGGATGGTTCAGGATGAGGGAAAAAAGGCCCACAAGTTCAGGAGGGGCCTGATTTACGCAGTTTGCTCTCGCACTTCTGGGCGTCGCGATACGACATTTGAGCAGATTCTGATGGATGCTCAGATTGCAGAGGAGGACTACGGTCTGAGCCCAAGAGGAGCAGTGATGCTTTGGGGGCTAGTTCTACTGCGGGGTCGGCCAAGAGCCCTCACACTCAGCAGAGACAGTTTCAGCAGCAGCCTCAGTTCCAGCAGCGTCAGGCACCAGCACGTGTGCATCACCAGGGGCAGAGACAGGCCACTCAGTACGGCTTCTATGGGAAGCCGGGGCACAGTCGAGAGGTCTGTCGAAAGAGGTTGGGCGCTTGTCAGTATTGTGGAGCGACCGACCACCAGTTGAAGGATTGTCCTAGTCGTACAGGCCGAGGAGTTCAGGACCGAGCACCACATGCTAGGGCTCCAGCTGGACCTGCAGTTCAGTAGAGGGGTCCGCCACTTCAGACGCAGCAACAGCGTTTTGTCCAGCATCAGAGAGGAGCACCTCAGGACAGCTGAGGAGTCTGAGCCGTTGGGCGATGTAGTAGCAGGTTCTATTCTACTCAATTTTTTCCTGCTTTAGCTTTGTTTGACTCTGGTGCTACGCACAGTTTTGTGTCTGTTTCTTTTGCTCTTAGACACAACATTATTGCTGAATCCTTGGGTAGGACTTGCAAGATTATGACTGGGGGAGGCATTATCCTAGTCAATAATATTTGCAAGGGGCGGAGAGTTACACTGGAAGGCCAGGATTTGAGTGTGTGTCTGCTCATAATGCCACTTCCAAGCTATGATATGGTACTCGGCATGGATTGGTTGAGCAGGCACCATGCTAGTATAGACTGTAGAGGAGGCAGAGTTTTTTTAGACCGCCGGGTGAGCGAGAGTTTGAGTTTGTCAGAGGAGCATCCGAGCGGATAGATGGGTTCTGTGGAGCTTTGTTGGCGGGGCAGAAATTGCCCCATCCATTGATAATAGAGTTCTTGGATGTCTTTCCCGAGGAGTTGCTTAGGATGCCGCCAGACAGAGATGTTGAGTTCTCTATAAACTTGGTGCTGGATGCTGAGCCTATCTCAAAGTACGTCTATAGGGTCAACAACAGCGAGTTGGCAGAGCTAAAGAAGCAGGTCGATGAGCTGCAAGACAAGGTTTTATCAGATCCAGTTCTTCATCCTGGGGTGCACCTATTCTGTTTGTACCGAAGAAGGATGGTACGGTATGTACGTGTATCGATTACAAAGCGCCCAACAACCTCACTATCAAGAACAATTATCCGTTGCCGAGGATTGACGACTTGTTCGATCAGTTGAGTGGCACAAAGGTATTTTCGAAGATAGATTTGAGGTCCGGCTACCATCAGCTAAAGGTGAAGCGGGAAGACGTTCCGAAGACAGCTTTTCGGACTCGGTACGGCCAGTACGAGTTTACTGTTATGCCATTTGGGTTGACCAACGCCTCAGCAGTGTTCATGAACTTGATGAACAAGGTATTCCATTAATACCTTGACAAGTTTGTGGTGTTCTTCATAGATGACATCTTGGTCTACTTGAAGACGCCGGAGGAGCACGAGGAGCATCTACCGATTGTGCTCGAGACTCTGAGGAATGAGCAGTTGTACGGAAAGCTTTCGAAGTGTGAGTTCTTCCTGGGACATGTGGAGTTCATAGGTCATGTTGTGACCAAGCACGGGATCTCAGTGGACCCAAAGAAGATTGCAGCAGTGGAGTCTTGGTCTACATCCAGTTCAGTTGCCGAGATTCCAAGCTTTCTAGGTCTAGCAGGCTACTATCGGAAGTTCGTCCAGGACTTCTCTCAGATTGCAGAGCCGATGACTAGACTCACCAGGAAGGACGTTGAGTTCATCTGGACTGAGGTGTGTCAGGCTGCTTTCGATGAGCTGAAGAAGAGGTTGACCTCAGCTCCGATCTTGACATTGCCATCTGGGACTGGTGGTTTCACGATCTACAGCGACGCTTCTGGAAAGGATTTGGGTTGCGTTCTTCAGCAGCACGGGAAGGTGATTGCCTATGCATCTAGACAGTTACGTCCTCATGAGAAGAACTATCCCACCCACGATCTGGAGTTGGCCGCTGTTATCTTTAGTTTGAAGTTGTGGAAGCATTACTTGTACGAAGAGCGAGTTGAGATCTTCACGGATCACAAGAGCTTGAAGTACGTATTCAAACAGAAGGAGCTGAACATGCGACAAAGACGGTAGCTTGAGCTGATAAAGGACATCGATATCTCGTTGCAGTACCATCCAGGCAAGGCCAACGTAGTTGTAGATTCCTTGAGGAGGTATCCAGTCGCTATGTATTTGATGGCAGATCGTCTTGTTTTGGCCGATCTAGATAGTTTGGGTATCGAGGTGATTATTCCGGGTATAGAGGTTCAGATGTGGGGCTTACAGATTCAGTCTGAGTTGATGGACAGAGTCAGATCAGCACAGTATGATGATGTTGCCCTGAAGAGCACCAGGGAATAGGTACGGGCAGGTTTGCTCGATAATTTCTCTATAGCTGAAGATGGGTCGCTGAGGCACGGTGCTAGACTGTGCATTCCGAGTGGAGAGCTTCGGAAGGAGGTTCTTCAGGAAGTGCATCTCTCTCAGTAATCTATGCATCATGGAGCCAACAAGATGTACAAAGATTTGAAAGAGCACGTATGGTGGTACTGCATGAAACAAGAGGTAGCTCAGTTTGTATCTCGCTGCCTTGTGTGTCAGCAGGTGAAGGTCGAGAGGCAGAGGCCTGGTGGGTTGCTACAACCACTACCCATTCCTGAGTGGAAGTGGAAGCACATCACCATGGACTTTGTGTCCGGACTTCCACGATCTCCTGGAGGGAAGGACGCGATTTGGGTCATAGTTGATCGATTGACCAAATCGGTCCACTTCTTGCCTTTCAAAGTGGGTCTGTCTACGGAGAAGCTGGCAGAGCTGTACGTGCGTCAGATAGTCAGATTGTACAGAGTTTCGGTGACCATAGTCTCAGATCGGAATAGTCATTTCACTTTCCACTTCTGGAGCAGTGTGCATGTTAGCTTGGGCACCCAGCTCAAGTTTAGTACCACTTACCACCCCCAAATTGACGGGCAGTCTGAGAGGACCATCCAGACTTTTGAGGATATGCTTCGCACATGTGTGTTAAACCTCGAGAGTTCTTGGGAGGATCATCTTTATCTGGTAGAGTTTTCTTACAACAACAGCTACCAGGCCAGTATAGAGATGTCACCATTTGAGGCTCTATACGGACGGAGATGTTGCACTCCTTTGTCATGGGACGATATCAGTGAAAGGATGTTGCTTGGGCCAAAGATGGTAGCAGATGCGGCCGAAAAGGTTAGACTGATTAGAGACAGACTTCAGGTGGCTCGGGATAGGCAGCGCCATTGGGCCGATGGCCACCGGAGACCGTTAGAGTTCGAGGTTAGTTTCAGTTTCTTGTTGTGCTTGTTTGTGTTTGTTTGTTTAGTTTTGTGTGATGAGTTTTGTTTTATGTCTAGGCTGGTGATATGGTGTTTCTGAAGATTTTTCTGACACGTGGCACGATTCGCTTTGGCCGGGGTGGGAAGCTTAGTCCGTACTATATCGGGCCTTTCACTATCCTTGAAAGGGTCAGTGCAGTAGCTTATCGACTAGACTTGCCACCTACGCTCGAGAGAGTGCACAACGTGCTCCATGTGTCACAGCTGAGACGGTACGTGGTAGATCATAGCCATGTATTGGATCATTCAGCGACAGAGGTGGGACCTACTCTCAACTATCCAGAACAGCCAGTCGAGATTCTGCATCGTAGGGAGAAGGTGCTTCGGAACCAGGTTATACCCTTGGTTCGTATGGCATGGAGGCACCACTCTCCAGGTGAGTCTACCTGGGAGAGAGAGGACGACATGCGGGAGCGTTTCCCCTATCTCTTCGAGCCCTGAGGTATATGTTGTTTTGTTTCTGCATGTGTTTCCTGTGATTTGTTTGTTTTAATTTTGGGAATAAATTTTTTTAAGGTGGGTAGATTTGTCACTCCCACTTTTCATAAATAGGTGTAAAATGGTCATTTTGCATTTTTGGATATTTTGGACTTATTTATTTATTAAAATTGTTATTTGGGGATTATTTAAGTCGGGTTCGAATTTTATCTCATTCTGACTTGTATCGGGGACCCGGGTAGCTTAGACTCTAGTTGGGACCCATATATTAGTTAGACATGGCCCACCAACCACATTAATTAAGTTAAAGAGATTAGGTTAATCCCACTTGATTAGGTTAGTCTAATTAGAGACTCAAACTTGACTCTTTTAACCCCAAACCCAAATGTGACTTAAGTTAACTCAATGGTGATCAAGGGGGGGTATATTAGACTTTTCAAAGGGGGGAAGGAGGGAGCATGTGGCCGACCACATTAGGGATTCATTCCCATTCCCTTCATTCATTATAAGCCTCCATTTTCTTCTCCATGTGTTCTTCCCCAAATTAGAGAGCACCTCTCTTTGATTTGATCTCCAAATACTTCCTTTTCTCCACCAAATCTTCCACCAATCTTCATCATTCATCCAAGGAAGGGTTCTAGCCAAGTTTGGGAGAATGTTGCCAAGGGAAGTGTCCATTTGAGAATATCATTGGGATCCAACTACCAATAAGTAAAACCATCTCTCTATTTTGATTTTCCTTCCATTTTAATTAGTTTTGCATTCATTAGGACCACTCTCATGCATAAACCACCATTAATATGGATTTAGAGGCTCTCATGAGTCCTCTCTAGAAAGTTGGGATAGTTTTGGTGTCCCCATGGAGAGTTTCCAAGAGGAGGCACTCCATGTGTTTGATAGAATGTCTAATAGGATTATTTATGTTTTAATTTCAGTTTTAGACATGTTAGAGGGTGTATTGATGTTAGTTAGGATGGTTAGTATGAGCTTCATTTGGATAGCTATGGTTGAATCATTTTGGTTTAGCCTACATGTCTCATTTTTGCCTCTACATATCATTTTTATGCCTATTTAAATAAGTGGACTGTTTTATATACTAGAGATTATGTATGTGTTGTTGTGGTTGTGTGTATGTGTGTGTCATTTGTCTAGGTGGCTTGTGAAGTGTTTGTGTTAGAGAGGAGGGGGAATGATATGGAATTTATGTGTGTGTGTTCTGTTTGGAGAGAAGGAGGAATGATATGGATTTGTATATGTGTGTGTGTGTTTGTATATAATGTTGAGAGTGTGTGTGATTGTTGGTGTGGCTTAAGAGAAAGATAGAAGACTATGTGTGAGAAGAGGAGGAGAGGGGATGTGAGTGTGTGTGTGTGTGTGTAGTAGGAGAATAGGGGGGAGGGCTGTGCTGTCCAAGGAGGCAACAGTAGCAGTCCCCACAGGGGACTGCCTCACAGCAGCAGCAGTGGGGGCTGCAGGGCAGCCCCCCATGACCCCCTTTCACCCTCTTTTTAGCCCCCCTTAGCCCCCTATATATGCACCTATATATATATGTTTGTGTGTGTGTGTGACTCTAAAAGGGATTAGATTAGGGGTTAAATGAGTGGTTAGAATGTTAGTGGTTTGAGTGGTAAATGTTAAGATAAGTTAGTCTATGTTAGTGAAGTATTGATGTTAGTATCCTACATGTTAAGATATTGGTGTCATGAGAGTTAGATGTTTAGTAAGATATAGGTATGTTAGCTTGTGTTAGATACTAGCTAGGATATTGTGGTTGTTAGATATGTTAGTGTATGAGAGTAGTTAGTAGATAGATATAGGTAAGTATCTTAGTATCTCATGATACCAAGATAATACCTTAAGGTAATATACATATGTTAAGATATGTAATAAGATACATTAGATGAGTTAGTTAGTGTGAGATAGTGGTTGGTAATGGTTAGATATGTTAGTATCTTGATAGTGGTTGGTAATAGTTAGATATGTTAGTATCTTGATATCTTAGGATACCAAGAGTGGTATCTCATGGTAAAATTGGTTTACCTTGGTATGGACAAGGTAATGGGAATTACCTTGGAAAGGGTAAGGTTAAGGTATTGGGCTCTAACTAAGATATTGGTATCGGGATACCATTTTGACTTAGATATGAGATGTCTTGGTAGGTAAATGTTAGGAATGGTATGTTTAGTCTAGTTTTGACCCCGTTGACCCAAAGTTGATTTTTTCCACCAAAAGTCAACTACGAGTCAACACTTTGCCTAGAATTGTCTAAAACTTGACCAGAGTTGACAAGTTGACCAAAAGTCAACTGTTAGTCAACATTAGTCTAGTTTGACCTAGAGTTGACTAGTTGACCAAAAGTCGATTGTAAGTCAACCTTTGACCTAATTTGACTTTATTTGACCTAGAGTTGACAAGTTGACCAAAAGTCAACTATAAGTCAACCTTTGACCTTGTTTGACTTTGTTTGACCTAGTTTAACTTAGTTTGACTTAGTCCGACTTAGCTCGACTAAGATTGACCTAGCTTGCACAGCATAACTAGAATATCATGCCATTTACTGTCAAACCCTAATTAACTCATGATATCTCATCTTTAGGTCTGTGACATCACACTGAGCATCTGTTCTCACTGTCAGCTCTGGACTGCAGGCGAGTACATTCACCGATAGTTTTCATTGTCTTGATATCTGCTATATTCGATTCAGTTGTAGTGTCTTACTTGATTTTCGACATGATGGTTCACGGACTAGTATACGTCGGATCCTGTCATGAGATATTATTCCTGGACTTTTCTGGTATATTGGTATATTGTTCGATCTTGTTTTTCTTGTACTTGTATAGACACTGATTTGGGAGTAGGCTGGCCCCCTGTTTTTGAATCTCGTATCATGACGTGACATGTCCGGATCCATTATACTAGTCGGAGATGGAAAGTTATTAGAGGTTATGTGATCAATACCCTCATGTTACTATTCTTGTTCTCGCGTCACCCTCACTGCACGTAGGGTGTAGCAAGATCTTATATTTCTTGTGCTCGCTTTCCATGTTGGCCGGCTTGACCCTTGAGATTTTCCTATGATAGCCAGGCCAAATAGAATAGCATCATGTGTCCCAAGCCGATCATATAATGCTCTAATATCTCATGGCACCAGTTTATATTTACGTTTATACATCATATATTCCTGTTCGATTCTACATTCCTGTATTTTATATCATGACATGATATCCAGTTTACATAGCCTATTTATATTTTCTGTCTTGATATTTTATCTTGTTTTTCGTTATAATTGTCTCTTATAAAAATTTTCAATTCATATGGAACTACTGTTAGTGTTTGTACTTGCTCATATCCTGACAGGACAACCCCGTTGATGTTTACAGATGATTTAGAGGCCGATTGCCCGACCTTCTATGGCTACGGCATTGATGGCGAGCATGACTTGGACATTCCCGTGGAGTCGGTGCTTATAGAGGACGTACCGTCTGCTTAGACTAGTTAGATAGGCTTGCCTGGACTGTGATCCAGCTAGTACTTCATACTTGTAGTATACATATTATTTGGGATTTCTGTTATATTTTTAACTCTAAACTTGTGTGGGATCTTGCATATATTCCTGTTATTTTCCTTCTATCATATTTTTTCATATTTCGTGCTATCTTCCTTAGATGTCTTATCATTGAGTTGTGACATTATATACCTCCGTGCGGAGATGACAAGTACCTTTATATTGTGTCTAGATGTTGTATGTTATAGACGACCTATACAGTGTTCTACCGCCGATTCTGCGGCGTAGGCTGGACGTACCCACGTGCTCGTGCCCCTACTTAGGGTGCGGGTCGTGACAGGAGCGACGAGTAGACTGTGTTTCGCAAACGACGGAGTCACTGCACTTTTGGGCGACGAATAAACTGGGTTTCAAAGACGACGGAGTCACTGCGCTTTGGAGCGACGAGTAGACTGTGTTTCGCAGATGACAGAGTTACTGCACTTTTGGGCGACAAGGAGACTTGTGCTCGAGGCAACAAAGTGTCAGCTGAAGGAGCCATTGTACGGGCTGTGCTTCTGGGTGGGATGGAAGGAGCTGCGCTTCTGGGTTGAAGTGAGGAATCTGTGCTTCTGAGTCGAAGGAAAGTGAATGCGATTCTGAGTCGAACTGAAGTGGTTGCGCTTCCGAGTCGAACCAGGTGGCTGCACTTTTGAGTCGATGGAGCTAATTTTTTGTCGACTTTATAAGAGCAATTTAATGACTGCTCTTTTAACGGATGAGTCAATCATCCTCTTCTTTAATTTCCACCATCATTTGGAGAATTCAAGAAGTTTGTGGCCTAGGATTCAGTCAAATGAACCTATTAAATGAGATTTATTATGCTGAGTCCTAGGCTCATTCCATTAATTTGGGGGTATTTGACCGATTAACACGTGGCGTTTGGGGTTGGACCACACTAAGCCTATATAAAGGAGAGCTTTTCTGAAGAGTTACGTCCACTGTCTCTTAGCATTCCCACCGTCATGCTCGGTCCTGACTTGGCTTCGAACGGCCATTGGCCTTGCACAAGTCGGCCATTGGCCTTGCACAAGTCGACTACTACTGGATTTGAGATGTACTTGAGCATTTGGCATGAGGAGTTCGAACCTGAACAACATCTTAGAGGTCTTCGAGATCCAAGCTTCCAGGTTTGGATTGATTGCCAATCCGAAGAGCCACAGGTTGTGCTCTGCCCTGCTTAAGAGCCGCAGTAGTTTAGCAAGCAAGAGCTGTGTTCTAGCTCAGGCCAATGGCTGTTTCATTAGCCATATTGGAGTTCCTCCGCGTCTGGCTAGGAAGTTGTTTGCTCTGACGAGGAAGCGATTCACTCTGACGAGTTGCACGTCTGAGGAGTTACGCACTTTTCGAAGATTGCCACTTGTAGACTTTAGGTGTTTTAGTCTTTGTATGTAATCATGAAGAATCTATAATAGATCTTTATAGACATGATTGTAGGAATGAATCGTAAAGCACAATACTCTAGCGGGGGGGGGTGAATAGAGTAGGCAACAAAAAATAGCTAATTAAAAAGTTAGCAACAAGATCACAGAGAATGTATATACTACAAGTAAATAAATGTAAAGGCAAAGATCAGAAAGCAAACGCAAAGACGACGATATATACTGGTTTTCCTCTTGTGTGGACTATTCCTGTCGGAAGAACTCTAGTTTCCAATTGAATCCACTATTGAAAAATATTGCAAGTTTTCATACGAAGTCCTTGCAACTTCTTCAAATGCGAGCATTGATAAGTACTCGACCAACTTTAATTGTAAAGTGTCTTTCTTCAATCAAGTCTCTGATTACAATCACTCTGAAGCTTCTAGACCGTACCGCACTGGCAAATCGACTAGAGGATTGGACTTGAAATTGAAAGCTTTAGAACACTTTGGAAGACGTTTAAGATTAGAGAGAAGAGATGAAAAAGTGAATGAGTGTGTTGAAATGATTGAAATCCTTCTCTATTGATAGGTTTTCCAAAGTCAGAGTTCTGACAGAATTCGGGCAAAATTCGGACAGAGTTCTATGAGAAAATCTCGGTAAGTAGCCGTCGCATCCGTAACTGCAGGAAAACTAAGTTCAAAATCCAACGGGAAGTAGGCGAATTATGGCCGAATTCTCCTAGAGTGGTTTTGATTTTCGGGCCATTTTAAAAGCAGATTTTTGGGTTTTGGCTTTTAGAAAAAGTTTAAGCAGTTAGGAGCTTTTGTAAAATGGGCTATTTTTCAAAACATAAGATATTTAAAAACGTTTTTGGGGTAGCCTATTTGCCAGTATGACTCTGTGAGGACCCTGATTTTTGGGAATTATTTTTATTTTATTTTATAGTATTTCTAATTATTAGGTTATATTGTATATTTAATTAGGATTTTATATGTACTTTTTGTGTCTTTGATTGTTGGAGAACAAGACATGCCCATCTCTCGAAACGTCCTTTATGAGTTTTGTAGTAGACAGGATGACCTTCAATTTGATATATCATGTCCCATCCGAATTTGTCCCCTAGCATCCTTTTGACTTTGTGCAACTTCGAGTCAAATTTAGGCAATTAGATTATTTACCATAATTCTATACCTAGCTTTCCATGTGAGTTCGGAACTCGATATAGATCAAAACCATTTGACCCAATATATGGTTTTGACCCATTTTGAGTCTACGACAGCTAAGGCTGCCACTCAATCGAGTTTATATGTGCTATTTAATTGCGAATGGCACAAGAGACTCATTAGTTGACTTTTCGAGTTCGACTTGACTAGAAAATATATTTGGACCCAAACCTAGCCAACCCCACTTATAGAGCCATGATAGGTTGCTACGACTTAGTATAATTATTTTGATATTTATTTTGGGATGTTATACATCCAAATAGATTTATATACAATTTTGCATATATATATGATTATATATATTTATAATAGCCTAATATTTTATATAGATATGGCCTTAGTCATGGTTAAGTTCTAAGATGCATAGCGACTAGAAATTTTGGTACGGTTAGTGTAGTTGTGTGCTTTGACTAGTATATTAGCCATGCTAGGGAAGACCCGGCCATAGCTATGTCCCAAGTAGGAAAACCAGATAAAATTGTGACTTAACCCCCACCGATGATTTATTACTAGATTATTGACTTTCTAGAAGATCCGGTTATACCAATTTAGTCCCGACTTGACCCGAACCAAATTCAAATCTAAATAGACATGTAGTACTCTCAAATACCTTCATGTTGATATATATATTTTGTATATATATCTTATTAATATTAATATGTTTTTAATTTTGGAAAGTTTCTATTTATAGGAAGTGTCTACGTGTAATCCTAGTGTAATCCTTGTTGGCATTAGTTTATATTTGACCCAAAGTCCAACCCAAACCTATGTAGGCATGTTGGGCATTAATATATATTAATAACCATATATATTTAATATTTATTCAGATTTAGATTGCATTTATATTTAGAAATCTAACTAGTTCCATATTAGGAAACCCGCCATGCAAATCTTCTTTGTATTTTAATTAAATCTAAATTTAATATTTAAAACTTATATGCTTCTTATCTAATAGCAGCACATAGATTTTAAGTTTAGCCTCCTTCAATAATGACCATTGATTATAATATTTAGATAAATTATATTCCAAATTTAGCCTTATTGGTAATCCTACTACTATCCAGATTATCTTATTCTAACATGTCCAATCTAATCATACTTAAATTAAATAATACATATCTATCTTAATTGTATATATAAATATATGATTATCTCATAATTCTTATATTAAAAATCATGCACACCTTCTTTTTTTCGTCCAAAAATATTCTCCAAATTTGCTAGAAAAGTTAGCCACGTTTTTTATCCGACAAAGCAACTTAGAAGGGCCATATCTCCTAGCTCCGGACTCGAAATGCGTCCCAGTTTTTTTGTTGGAAGCGTATCGAGGTAAGCTTTTCAAAAACATATTTTAATAGACAAAATTTGTTCTGTAGATTTCTGTAAATTGTTTTGAGTATTAGATTCCCGAAAAACAAACATGTTTCGATATTTTCGCGATTCCTGGAGATTCCGGAAACGAAAATACGATCCGTTTAGTTTTTCGGAAAGCTGATACGAAGATCTATAGAATCTCCTAACTAAATAAATCTAATAGGTACAATATTAATTATAATTAGATAATAGACTATTTTTAGCATGCGGAGACATTTGTTTGGATCTTAGTTCCTCGACAGCCGTTGTTCCACCTACTTTCCTGTCTGATCTTAATCACCACAGTGCTCACGACCCAGGCAAGTACACCTTGCCAACTCTACAGTATTTACATGCTTTTCTATATTTTCAGTATTTCTTGCTTTGTTACATATCTCTCTTGTTTTCTCTCATGATTCTTTCTAGTTACACGTGCACGTAGATTTTGATATTTCTTTCTATACTACTTGTTCTATCTTTCCTATTTTGTTCATGTCTAGTGATAGTATTGATATGCATGTTCCATGTTTCTTCTGACCTGTTTGACTTGGACTTGACCTTAGTCTGAATTTCGGTACTTGATTGACTTGACCCGGTCATGATCGTTTGATTTGACCCTGACCTATTATTAGACGTGACTATACCTGACCACCTCGTTCGTGAGCTCCCATCGAGTGTGAATGAGCCTTACTATAGTTAGAGATTCCCCATCGGCTACTGACTATAGGACTGTGAGCTCCCATCGGGCTGCGGTTACCCCGACTTACTATTAGTCACGCTTGATAACACTATCTTTGACGATATGCCATTTCTATTTATTCTTTAGTCTCATATTGTTCTTTGTACAATTTTTATTTTCTCGCATGTTATTTATTGTACAGTAGGCATGTATATTATGTGTCTTGCTAGTCCTCTGAGGACCTGGTGATTTCTCCAGGTATTAGATGAAGGTATGGTACACCGATGGAGATGATTTCTACACCGAGATTGCAGGTATATTTAGTTGATGTTTTATCTTTCTCTTTCGTGATTAGATTTTGTCCTATATTTGATTTTTGCTACATTATAGCCTAGTCTTGTTCAAGCTTCTATTTTCCTCTAGCTTGTTCATGATAAATGTGTTATTAGGGATCCACTCTAACGTATTTATCTATTCTAGAATCAGTGTATCATGGCATGATCAGCCTTACTGCACTTGATTCGTCATACTTATCATTATTATGTGGATTGAGATATAGTTAATCTAGAATAACCAGACAGCTTATATGTATTCGAGCCAGGCTGGAGTCCTCTCGTTGCGTAGCTGGCATGTATATGTATCCTAGTCCTACGTATTTTGGGATTGGGCGTTACATATTTTTGTGGTGGCCCATGCAGGTCGAGTTAGCCGTTTCGGTTACGTTACTGTACCGAGCGGGCCTGCGACCTGATTAAAATCTCAGGAATCTCAATCCACAACTGCCTTGAGAATTCTTTTGGAAATTTCTCTACCGCCCTTGAACTTCGTATTTGCTCTCGATTACTCTTCCTTTGCTTTCTCGTATCATTGTCGTCCCTTCCTATTTCGGAGTGACGAATAATCGTGCTATATAGGATTTATCATAAATTCTTAAGTTATAGAGTAAGTTAGTCTACTTATTGTATTGTGATTGCTTGATAGATAATGGGGATTAGAGATGACATATGCCATAGGGCATCATGTGTTTGATGAGGTAGTTTAACCAAAGGTGGGTAGACGTCCTTAATATAGAAATAAATATATGATCATGCTAGGTTATGCTCTTATGGTAGTCACTAGATCAAGAATAGAGTGATAGTTTTAGTATAAAGACTGACCATCTGAAAGAAGAACCTAAGCATAGCCTAACCTAACCCATTACCATTATGCCATTTCACTTGTAAATTTAGAATGAGACAAATTGGTAGGTATCACTTAGCTTGGTCAGGTGGAAAGAGACTTATATAGTTGTGGTAATAATATGGTTAGGAGGACAAGCCTTCAACATAATCGTTGCAAGACCGCCAAAATCAAGAAGAGCGAGTAAAGATAACCATCTATAGTTTTACGATATAGATATTGAAAAACCAAATTGTTTAGGCTTGATTATTACTTGACTTATTAGGAGACATTGTAGTGACCTAGCGTATCCCTTAAACTATTCCTAGTAACACTAGCACGGTTTTTCGTTACTATGGGTCCTTATTTTAATTTCGAGGACGAAATTCTTTTAAGGTGGATAGATTGTGAGGACCCTGATTTTTGGGAATTATTTTTATTTTATTTTATAGTATTTCTAATTATTAGGTTATATTGTATATTTAATTAGGATTTTATATGTACTTTTTGTGTCTTTGATTGTTGGAGCACAAGACATGCCCATCTCTCGAAATGTCCTCTATGAGTTTTGTAGTAGACAGGATGACCATCAATTTGATATATCATGTCCCATCCGAATTTGTTACTAAATGCACCATCGGCCGATTGTACCGGGGAAAAGATTGAATCCACGTGAGGATTTGAAGACGAAGCTTCTGCGCTGGCTTGGGTCTTCTTCCTCTTAGAGGGATTGAAACGCATAGGAATTTTCTCCTAAAAAGTAATAAAATACTAATGAATTGAAAGATAGGGAAGGAGGAGTTTATACCTGCCAAGATTGAAGTATGTGGTAGAAGACGAGAATCTTCGTACGAATCCAAAGTTTGGATGGAAATCTCCAAGTAGATTGGGAGCAATGGCTTGGAGAAGAACTAGGGTTTGGGCGTTCTCTCGGGCAACTGTTGATGTGATGGAGGAGTTTGGAGGAGATGAGAAGAAGGGGGCCTCGGGTTGCTGACGTAAAACAAAACATCACCAACAGAACTCTGGCCGAACTCGGGCCGAAATATGGCCGAGTTCTCCTAGGATTATGCGGATGTGATTTTTAAAAAAAATTGTAGGCCACTTTATTTTCATCAACTCTTTCAATTATTTAATTCCAAGTTTAGTTATTTTAGATTTTAATTAATATAATTAATATTATTTTACAAATTAAATTTCGTTATACAAGGACTATTTCAGATTAGCTGTAGGGGTACTGTCCCAGCTAACGGGAGTTCACCAGGGAACAATTAAAAACCGCTTCGCTTCGACCATAGTCATGGTGACAGACTGACCCTTTGTAGGCTTGTCTCAAAAACAGTTTTTGAGTATTGAATAATAATCTATAAGACAAAATTAATTAATATTATTGATATCTAAAATTCTTAATTTTCGATGTAAATAATTGAAACGATCTTCCGCTAATGGTTTTGTAAAGATATCAGCTAGTTGATTTTTAGTATCTACATATACAAGGTTTATATCTCCATTTTATTGATGATCTCTAAGAAAATGATGTCGAATCTCAATATGCTTAGTACGAGAGTGACATACAGGATTCTTAGTTAAATTAATAAAACTAGTGTTGTCACAGAAAATGGGTATGTGTGTGTATAGTAAACCAAAGTTTTCTAAGGTTTGCTTCATCCACAAAATTTGTGCACAACAACGTCCTGCGGCGATATATTCAGCCTCAGTCATTGATAATACGACATAATTTTATTTTTTCTAAACCAAGAGACTAGAGCTTTGCCTAGGAAATAATATGTGCCGCTGGTACTTTTTTTATCCACTTTGCATCCAGCAAAATCAGCATCCGAGTAACCAGTTAGGTCAAACGACGTAGTTTTGGGATAAGCCGACAAAAAAAAGTGCCTTTAAGGTATCGGAATATACGCTTAACTGCGCACAAATGTGATTCCTTAGGGTTAGCTTGAAAATGTACAAAAAAGCAAACGCTAAACATTATATCTGGACGACTAACAGTTAAATAAAGTAAACTACCAATCTTACCTCGATACTTACGTATGTCGACCGGTTTGCCTTGTTCATTAATATCAAGCTTAGTTGAAGTTTCCATCAGAGTGCTAAGTGGTTTGACTGCTTCCAGATCAAACTTTTTTAATATATCTTTTATGTACATGGCTTGATTAATGAATGTCCCATTGTTGGTTTGTTTGATTTGCAGTCCGAAGAAGAATTTCAGTTCTCCCATCATGCTCATCTCAAACTCATTCTACATACACTTTGAAAATTTTTGACAAAGAGAATCATCAGTAGATCCAAAAATGATATCATCTACATAAATTTGAACTAAAAGAAGATTTCCATTTAAAGACTTTATAAAAACTGTAGTATCAACCTTGCCTCTTGTAAAACCATTGTCAAGTAGAAAAAGTTTAGACGATCATACCAAGCACGAGGGGCTTGTTTCAATCAGTATAAGGCTTTCTACAACTTGAAAACATAATCAGGATTTTTGAAATCAGTAAAACCTGGAGGTTGAGCTACATAAACTTCTTTTTTTATAAATTATTCAAAAATGCACTCTTGACATCCATTTGAAATAATTTAAAGTTATGAAAACATGCAAATGCACATAGCATGCGAATAGATTCTAATCTCGCAACTGGGACATAGGTTTCATCGTAGTCGATACCTTCTTCTTGATTATATCCTTGAGCTATGAGTCGAGCCTTATTACGAGTCACTAAACAATTCTTATTCAGTTTATTTTGGAATACCCAACGGGTGCCATTGACCGGATGATCAATAGGCTTGGGAACAAGTTCCCAAACTTGATTTCGTTCAAATTGGTTCAATTTCTCTTACATAGCATCTAACCAAAAATTATCACTACATGCTTCTTCAATATTTTTGGGTTCAAGCTATAAAATAAATGCAACACAGGAAGCTATATCTTTACTGGAGAAACGAGTACTTACACCCTTGGTAATCTCACCTATTACCAAGCCCTTGGGATGGTCTGCCCAAAATCTCATTTCTTTTGGCACATCCTCAGGATTGCTGGTTCCGGCTTCTGGTTCTGTACGTGATCTGCCTGGAGGATCAGCTGGTGCTTTGCATGAAGGTTCTGTAGGTACGATACTTGGTGTAATTATGTCTTCATCATCATCATCGACTGAATGTTGATTTAATTTGTCAAATGTAACATTTATCGATTCTTCGATGATCATGGTTCTCTTATTGAAGACTCTGTACCCTTTGCTCTTTGCCGCATAATCTAAAAAGATACATTCATCGGCCTTTTTATCAAACTTTTCCAGATTGTCTTTAGTATTAAGAATAAAGCTTTTACAACCAAATATTTTAAAATATGAAACAGTGGGTGTTCTATCAAACCATAGCTCATAGGAAGACTTCTTCGATATAGGTCGAATTAGAACCCTATTAAGAACATAGCAAGCTGTATTTATAGCTTCAACCCAAAAGTATTTTGGTAGATTAACTGGTTTAACATTACTCTAGCCATTTCGGATAGAGACCTGTTCTTAGGTTCCACAACTCTATTTTATTGTGGAGTCCTAGGGCAAGAAAACTCATGCAGATAATCGTGTGTGTTACAAAATTGCTTAAACTCTGCATTCTCAAATTCGCCGCCATGATCGCTTTGAATACGAGTGATCATAAAACCTTTCTCATTTTGAACTTTCTTGCAAAAGATGACAAATTCTGACAATGCATCATTCTTGCGTGCAAGAAAATATAACCACGTGTATCTAGAGAAATCATCTACTATTACAAAAGCATATAACTGACCACCTAGGCTAGCAATTCTACTAGGTCCAAATAAATCCATATGCAGTAATTGTAGAGGTTTAGTGGTACTTACAGCATTTCTGGACTTAAATACGGATCGGGTAGATTTGTTCTTTTCACATTCACTACATATCGTATCCTTCTTGAAAGAAATGTCTGTTAAGCCTCGTACCAGCTTCTTTGCAGATAACCTTGAAATTGTGTCCATATTTGCATGACCGAGTCTCATATGCCATAGTTGACTCTCATCACTCTTGGCTATTAAGCATCTACCTGCTTTGTTAGTATCTTCTAACAAATAGAAAACATATATAATGTCTTCCCTGATACCTTCAAAGATAGTACTACCAGTTGAGCTATCAACTATAGTATACTTGTCTTTGACGAAGTTAATACCATAACCATGGTTAGCTAAATAGCTTATGCTGAGTAGATTATGTTTTAACTCGGTAACTAGACTGACATCTTAATCACAGGGTAAGGGACTTACCAATATTGTCGCTACCAATTATGTACCCTTTAAGATTATTATCGAAGGAAATGTATTCTTCTTTCTTCTTCGACAGTATTACGAATAATAAAGCGTCACCGATCATGTGCCGTGAGCAACCGCTATCGAGGATCCATTTGCTTCTAGCATGCGAATGGTGTTTCACCTACAAAATAAATTACAGATAAAAACTTTGGTACCCATTTCTTTTTGGGTCCTAGAATGTTAGTTTTTGGTATCCATGCACAAATCTTTAAATCAACAAGATTTCTAACTCTATATGCAGAAGAGATATGACCAATGGTACCATAATAGTGACATCTAGCATGTTGTGTTGAATGCAATGTGTTGTGTATGATCGGTAGGTCTTGGTTTTCTAGTATAAGAGAATGCATGCCTATTAGTCTTCTTGGGCAATGGTTTAGTTTGGTTGGGTTTGACAGTGTTGGGTTTGACAGTGTTCTGATGTTTCGGTAAGTGACACGTGTTAGGATAGGAAGTAGCAACTTCAGGCTATTTTTCTAACCTAATTTCCAACTTTTTTAAAGTGTCATACAATATAGTATAATCAGCAGTAAGTGTATCATTCCTGATAAGTGCTTGCTGAAAACTCTTCTTCTTTTTGAGTAGATCTTCTTCTAATTGGGTGATAGTCTTGTCTTTCTCTTCGGATAGTCTTGTGGTATCGTGTAGTAACAACTTAACAGAAAAAAAAACTCACCTACCTCACTAGAATGATCACTAATTCTAACCTCAGCTAGTAAGTCGGTAAGTCTTCCTATTTCACCTTTGTACTCTTTGAGTACCTTCTTAGAGTTTTGGTATTTACTACGCAGTCTTCTGTAATACCCTAAGAGGTTAGTAAAGGCTTCACCTAATTGCTCAAAGGTAAAATCATCATAAGTATCAAACAGGGGGTTAGTGGTTACCTGATCGTAAGCCATCAAGCACACATTTGCAGTGTCATCTGATTGTTCATCTTCTGAGGCGCTGGCTTCACTTTTATGCCATATGCTTGTATTGGCATACCTTCTGGATGTAGATTTCTTTAGGTAGTCCTTGTCATATTTGTTGCTTTTCTTGGTTGATGATGATGTTATTGGACAGTCTTTCTTCATATGTCCTTTCTTCTTACTGCCAAAGCAAATAGGATATTCTTCATTGATGTTGTTGTTGTTGCTGTTGTAGTCCTTTGTTCTTCTATTGAATCTCATGAACTTCTTAAACTTTCTTACCATGAGAGCTTGATCTTCAGAGTCAGATTCATTGTCGTCGAAATTATCTTTGACAGTTCTTCTATGTTGAGCCTTGAAAGTGATCGACTTCTCTGACTTATCCTTTGGTGCAACATCTTCAAAGTCTTGAAGTTCCAGCCCGTGAGTGAGTAGCTTACCCATGAGTGTTTTAAGAGACATTGTTGAGAGGTCATTCCCTTCAATGATTGCTGTAGCCTTTGGAATCCAATTCTTCGTGAGAGCTCGTAGAAGTTTGCGAATCTTCTCATAGTTACTGTACTCTTTGCCTAATGATGACAGAGGATGTACAATATCTAGGAATCTCGTAAACATCTGAGTGGCAGATTCGTTTGGCTTCATCTTGAATGCTTCATACTCTTGAGTAAGTCTGCTGATCTTTGACTCCTTGACTTGCGTCGTTCCTTCGTGGGTTACTTCGAGAAGTTTCCACACTTTATTTGATGTTGTGCACGTAGACACCCTGTTAAATTTAGTCCTGTCTAAAGCACAAAATAAAGCATTAATAGCACGTGCATCAAGACTGGCCTTTTTGTTTTCATCCTTACTATACTTATCATAGGGTTTTTCAACCAAAACATCTTCAATAAGAATATGAGGAGGCTTTTTAGAGCCTTCAATAACAATAGACCATAAGTCAAAATCTAGAGATTTTAAGAAGAAACGCATCCGTATTTTCCAATATGTGTAATTTGTACCGTTAAACAGTGGAGGTCTGTTTGCGGCTTGGTCTTACTTGTGAACTTTAAAGTTGCCATATGTTATACTGTGATCTATGTAACAACTAAAATAATAAGAATATAATTGCAATGTTATCTCGTTTTACCTGTATAACCCGCTCTGATATCAATTGTAGGAATAAATCGTAAAGCACAATACTCTAGAGGGGGTGAATAGAGTAGGCAGCGGAAAATAGCTAATTAAAAAGTTAGCAACAAGATCACAGAGAATGTATATATCACAAGTAAATAAATATAAAGGCAGATATCAGAAAGCAAACGCAAACATGGCGATGTATACTGGTTTTCCACTTGTAAGGACTATTCCAGTCGGAAGAACTCTAGCTTCCAATTGAATCCACTATTGAAAAATCTCGTAAGTTTTCATACGAAGTCCTTGCAACTACTACAAACACGAGCTTTGATACTAAGTACTCGACCAACTTCATTTGTGATGTGTCTTTGTTCAATCAAGCCTCTGATTACAATCACTCTGAAGCTTCTAGACCGTACCGTATTGGCAAATCGACTAGAAGATTGTAACTGGCTTGGGATTTCAAATTGAAAGCTTTAGAATACTTTGGAAGACGTTTAAGCTTAGAGAGAAGAGATGAGAAAGTGAATGAGTGTGTTGAAATGATTGAAATCCTTCTCTATTGATAGATTTTCCAAAGTCAGAATTCTGACAGAATTCGGATAGAATTCGGACAGAGTTCTATGAGAAAATCTTGGTAAGTAGCCGTTGCATCCGTAACTGCAGGAAGACAAAGTTCAAAATCCAACAGGAAGTAGGCAAATTCTGGCCGAATTCTCCTAGAGTGGTTTTGATTTTTTGGCTATTTTAAAACAGATTTTTGGGTTTTGTCTTTTAGAAAAAGTTTAAGCAGTTAGGAGCTTTTATAAAATAGGCTGTTTTTAAAAGATAGGATAATTGAAAACGATTTTGGGGTAGCCTATTTGCCAGTACGACTCGGTGTATAATGTATTCCTTGACTCAATATATGTGAAAATTATATTGCATTTAGAAATACAGACTCATACGACAAAATTACCTTCGATCTTGAACAGATAAGTAGTAGTTCTTTGGCAGTTGTCCAAGAGTCCAAATAGCCCATATATCGAGACAGAGTTTGATCAATTATTAAAATCAGGTTCGACCATGGCCAATGAGCCAATAATAATTTTAACAAAGAACTTTTTATGCACCATCTTTGTTTGTTGTGACTTTTTATTATTGTCTGCGCTTTTGGATACCTGCGCTTTTGTAAAGTTTGTATGCAGCAACTTCTTATCACCTGCACTTTTGTCAGGGCTGGACTTTTTCATGCTTCTACATACTCTTAGCATGAAAGGGTTGGCCCACCTACAAAATAAGTAGATTTGATCTTTGGTACCCATTTCTGTAAGGATCCGGAAGTGTTAGTCTTAGGTATCCAGGCATATATTTCATGTCAACTAGCTTTCCAACTCTTAAAAACTTAGAAATATGTCCATCTGAATCATAATTTGTACAAAAAATATGGGGGTTAGTGGTAGGTGTCATGTTATTGATATGATGCTTGTGTGTCATCCTTGGATACTTGGAAACAAAGGCATGATTATATGAAACACTATGCTTACGTGCTTTCTTTGATTGTGTCATGTTTCGTGTATGTTATGGCATATGACAGATCATTGGCTGAGTAGCAGGTATCACCTGTTTTCCCAACTTTATCTCTAACTTTTAGAGAAAGCCTCATTATATTTACTAGATATAGCATCAATCTTCTGTGCATCGATGCTATACTTCTTCTTATTTAACTCATATAACTCGTTCAGCTTGGCATAGGCATGATCTCTTTTCTTAATAGTTTTATGAGCATTATGCAAGCTAAGCTTCAAAATTGATATTTCTTTATTCGTGTTACTAGTGGAAGGTGTTTTCCGTATTTCCTCTAATAGGGATGACAAACTTTCAATTTCAGTGGTGTAAGCTTTGATCTCTTTTCGAGACTGCTTATATTTATCCAAGACTTTTTTGTGTTCATCTAATAAATCACTAAAAGCATCAAAAGGTTCATCAAATGTAAAGTCATCATACATCGGGTTAGTTGTTACCTGAACAAATGCTATCAAGCAAACATTTACAGAGCTGTTTGGTCTTTCTTCTTCCTCAGATTCACTTGTCTTACTTTCGTGCCCGATGCTGGTATTTGCATATTTTCTACCATTTGTTGACTTCATACTTGATCCTTCGTATCGACTACTATTGGGCACCTTGGCTATTTTACAACCATAGCAGATAGTCTCTTCTTTATTGCTTTTTTGATAATCTTTCTTCTCTTGGTTTGATCTCTCAAACCTCAAGAATTTCTTGATGTTATTTACAAGAAGAGCTTGTTCCTCATCATCTGATCCTCATCGTCCATGATTTTGTTTGAGACTCTTTTAGCATGTGCCTTGAAGGTGATAGATTTTTCTTTTGGTGTGGCTTCTTCAAAGTCTTGTAAGTCTAAATCATAAGTCATTAGCTTGCCCATGAGTGTCTCCAGTGATATTGTGGTGAGATTGTTTCCTTCTATAATCGTAGTAGCCTTGGGATTCCAGTTCTTTGTTAGTCTCCTAAGTACTTTGCAAATATTTTCAGATTTGTGTAATCCTTGCCAAAAGATGATAAAAGATTAATAATATCAAGAAAACGTGTAAACATTTGAGTGATTGATTCATTTGGCTTCATCTTGAAAATCTCATACTCTTGTGTTAATCTACTTATCTTGGATTCCTTTACTTGTGAGGTACCTTCATGAATTACCTCAAACAGTTTTCAAATGTCGTGTGATGTGACACATATAAATACTCTGTTAAACTCAGTCTTGTCAATGGCACATAATAGTGCACTGATAGCTCTTGCGTCAAGACTGACTTGTGTCTTTTCTAAATGATCTGTGTATCTATCATGTATCTTATCTATAAGATTATCATAAATCACTACTCTAGGTGTCTTTTTCTAGCCATATATGACTATAGACCAGATATCAAAGTTAAGAGATTTCATGAAGAAACTCATTCATGTTTTTCAGTAAGTATAGTTTGTTCCATCAAATAGTGGAAGTCTATTTGTGGATTGCCCTTCACTTGTGAATATAGATTTCATGGCTGCTATATATATATATATATATATATATATATATATAGATCGGATATCAATTATAGGATCGTTGAGCACCTCTAGAGGAGGGGTGAAAAGCGTGCATATGTGCAACGAAAAAATAGTCACCAATTATAGGATCTTTGAGCACCTCTTAGTTGCGTCGGTATGTTCCGGATTCAAGCCATATCCTAGATCATTTTGAGCTGTTCGTTGGCACCGACCTATCGTATGAGGAGAGGCCCGTATCCATTTTGGACCGGAGGGAGAAGATTCTCAAGAACCGGACTATCCGATTAGTTCGTATTTTTTGGGATCATCACTCACCGGACGAGTCGAC
This sequence comes from Iris pallida, assembly GCA_029216955.1. Lineage (NCBI taxonomy): Eukaryota > Viridiplantae > Streptophyta > Magnoliopsida > Asparagales > Iridaceae > Iris > Iris pallida. Next base: position 27,360,407 of record JANAVB010022597.1, read on the forward strand.
TTGGGAGCGCGAGGATGATATCCAAGCTCGTTACCCGTACCTGTTTGACTCGTGAGGTATACTTATTCATATATCTATACCCTGCCTTTTGTTTGAGTGTGATTATAGGAATGTATGATGTTGTAGCTGTATGCTTATTGCTTTTACATTCCTGATACATTATTCTAGTTGGATTTCATGATATATGAGTTTCTTTTCTTGACCATGATAGCATGTTTTCCTGTATTTCTTGCCAACATTAACTTGCCTTTAGGAAATTCCGAGGAAGTAATTTTTTTAAGGATGTGAGAGTTGTGAGACTCGTCTCACAATATTTATATTTGTATACAGATACGTATTTTATACTGTATCCTACATTTTCTTGGATTTCGTAGAACCGAAAGAAAACTTGATTTTTAAGACTTTTCTGTGAAATCGACATACCACCGGCATACCGTTCTGAACCGACGACATACCGTCTAGGCATATATTCCACTTTATAGCAATTTTCGATTCAAGATATTTTCATTAGATATTTTGATGAATAGTATTTAGGTATTTTCATGAATAGTATTAAGATATTTTGATGAATAGTGATGATACATTCTATTATCCATTGGTTTCTTGGTTTTCTTCTGAACAGTCGAGATTATCCTAATCGAGTCGCGGATCGCGATCGGACGATCACAATTAATTAACCTTCTTAATATATACGATTACGTATTTTTTGATTTCTCTTTTACTTTCTCTCTCCACTCTTCATTTCTTCGTATTTCCACTCTGTATTCCTCGGGAGGTTGGAGCTTGCTTTCGAGACCTCTGAGTGTGGTTTCTGAACCCCTCTTGGTGCTAGATTTGAAGAGTTAGGCTTAGAGCTTTATTAGGCAAGTACATCATGCTGAACTACTGGACGTTTTATTGCTTTATTGTGGTTTTTGTTTTCTTATTGCCTTGATAGTCCAGTATTTCCTACTACTTGCTTTACTAAATATGTTTCCCTCATGATTATGGTCATTTTGCCTATTTCAAAATTTTGGTCTGAGCTAGGCTTTCGTTATCTTGATATGCCTAATTATTTTCTAGTTGGAAACTCTGTATCGAAAATGATACCGGGGTGAATTGCCATGAGACTTAGTATACACGCTATGTTCGACCTTTCCCTAGTATTGTTTTCATGGTTACACTGATTTTAGCAACTTTGGGGATGAGATTTAGTTTTCGGGGCTTGTTTCAAGCCTTTAGTATTGTTTCTCGGTTAGAATTGGCATACCGATGGTGTACCGGTGTGTAACGGAATACGAATTTTATGAGCCCTTCTTTGCTTGAAAAGTTGTTGTGACACTTTTTGGCATACCGACAGTGTACCGGTCCATTTCGGTAGAATACCGATGCAGCACTTAGATTTTGACAGAAAGTTTTTGCCTATAGAATTCGGCATACCGACGGTGTACCGGTGTGTACCGTCGGAATACCAATCCAATACCCAAGTTGTATACTTTCTTATTTCAATTTAATTTCCTAATTTTTTTCTTGCTTATTGTCTTAGGATACACGCTATCCCCAGTTTACTGTCTTGTCCTGTCATGCTTAGTTGGACCCGGTACATGTTCATGTCTAGCTTCTTGATTGTGGTCTGTCATGGCGCACTCCTGATTTCATGTACATGTCTAACTTTTTGATAGTGTTCTATTATGGTGCACTCCTGATCCAGTACATGTCTAACTTGATATAGTGGCTCGTCGTAGCGCACTCATGTCTCGATACTTGTCTTGTCTTGTCTTGTCATGTTATGGCTTGTTATAGTGCACATTCCTGCTTGTCTTGTCCAGTTTCACATGTCTCATGTCTAGAATGGATTCTGCGGAATGCCACACCCGGAATCCTGATTGAAAACTTTCAGGGGTTAACAACTAGCTTGATTATCTAGATCATTGGAAGGGGAGATTCCCAGTTACCTGTAAGCCCTTTGTTTCGACCACAACCTAGACGGACTTGTAGCTATTTGTCACGATGAGCACATTTCCAGCGTACCGTCGAGTGTTGCACCTCTTTCATGTCTATAGGATATATTTGTCCCCCGGGCGATGTATCTACTATTACTTTCTTTTGGCCTGAATAAGTCCGGTAGTCTGCAGGGTAGGTAACTGAATTAAAATTCTCATACTTGCATATGTTAGTAAGTAGGATTGTGATAACCCTAGTTAGCTAATGTATCAAGCCGTACTCATTGCTTGGTCGTGACTGATGGATGGAGTCCATTCCTATCTTGCTTGGTTTCGTCTTGTTCCAGTTTATCTTATTTTAGTATTTAGGTTCCTGCTACACCTGTATATACTATTATTCCTGCTACATGTTTGGCTTCACTACTTACCCCACATGCTCAATTTTATTACATGCTACATACCCAGTATACTCACATTTTAACATTCTATTTCCTTACATGTTTTTAATTTTCTTTCATATATAATATGGTACCAATTTATCATTCATATCTCGTTTACTATTTTACTTAGTATTGTTATGAATTGCATACTGGTTTAAGTTCATAGTTTGGCTTCCTTTATGGTACTTGCTATTTGGGGTCTGATCCCACTGGTTTTGTCTGACCAGATCGAGGAGCTCGAGGATCTTTTGGACCTTCCATTCGATGATGACCACCCGGAGCACCAGGGTGCTTAAGTATGTGTTCTTTCTCTTTCCCACTCTTCTCTGTACTTATTCTTTTGAGGCGTTTATCAACCGAGCACGTGTTTAGCTTGTGCTTTGGACTTGACATTTGGCCTACGGGCTTAGGCATGGTTTGTATATTTTCTAGACTGCAGCTAGAGCTGATCATGTCTTACTTATCTTGCTAGTTCTTCATTTTGTATTACTAGTTTCATGATCATCTATATATTATAGTTTGGAAAGCTTTACTCTTTTATATGCCTGATAATCATACTCTTGTACTTTATTTTCTTACCTATGATTGAGATATCTAGGATTATGTTACCTTGGATCGATTGTTGGTTTGTAGTAGTAACCCCTATCTATATAGATTATACGTTATTTCGGAGTACTTGAGTACTTTGGTATACGTAGCTGGCCTGGTCTGTCCCTACTTGCCAGTATTCTAGTTCTGGGGCGTGACTTAAGTTTCGGTGGTGGCCCATGCAAGTCTGATTTATTAGATATGTAGGGGTTGCTAGTAGTTATCCCAATCACAAATCTTCTCCTTTGATATCCTTCATATTACTCCTTACCTCTGATCCTTAAACTGATATCTGATTTGATCGTTGATGTTTCTGTTCCCTCAACCTGATCCTTGTATCCTTAAACTTTAAGGGATACTAATTCTGGTCCTTTTGATCAGCTTATTCGCTTTCCATCAATGGCAGGTCAGCTTCTATTTGTTCCACCAGTTTGGGAGGCTCAGCCTCAGCATTCAGGGGTAGTGTCTAGAGTCGACCGGAGGGCTGATTCGCTAGTTCTGCCGATTCAACCAGTAGTACCAGTTCAACTAGAGCAGCCAGAGGGTATTGTTCGAGCACTAGTGGATGTTTTGAGGGGTTTTATGGCAACGCAGCAGCGTTAGAGCGACGTTCTCACCTATTATTTGCAAACGACTTTGGAGAGGGGGTGGTGCTCAGGTCTACAATTCTGCGAGCAGCTTCAGGTGTCTCCATCCCCGTACTTCTATGGTGTAACACCCAGTTTTTCAGAAGAGGGTAATTTTGAAATTTTGTAATTATAATTATTATTTAATAGTATTTATTTCATGTTATGATTTTTAGTGATTTTTAATTATTTTTAAACTATTTAAACTCACGACTTATGATTTGGTGCCCTGCTAGTGTTCATTTCCAGACTGAGGGGTATTTTAGTCATTTTTGTAATTTTAAGAATTATTTGGGATTATTAATTATTTTTTTAGATTTAATAGAATTTATTTGAATTTTTGGGATTTATTTTGACATTGTTTGGACTAGATTGATTTTTGGCTAGTTTGGACTCATGTAGACCAACCTAGGAGCTAACCCTAGTTAGTTGGGCTTGGTTAGGTCAAGTGATCCTAGTCTAACCTAGTGTGACTCAAGTTAGTGGTTAGTGATTCATAGAACTAGAATTAAAAATTTAGAAATCATTTGATTTGGTGAATGGCTTGTGGTTTCACAAGTCATTATGTGACTTAGCTAGATTGGACTCAAACCTAGCTCAACCCTAACCCAAAGCCAAGTGGTCAGCCATCCCTAGCTGAACCTAGGGATTCCCCCCTATATAATCCCTCTCAAAACTAGGGTTGCCTCTTTTAAGGAAGAGCCCTATTTTCAAGGAGGTGAGTTCTTGGCTTCTTTAATCCATTTTAATTCCAATATAGGTCCTAAATTCCTCAAACTTGTTACAATAGTTCCTAATGATGGTTTTCTTGCTGCTATGAATGTTTGATTCAGTTTGGAGTTAATTTGGAGGATTTGGGACATCAAGAGAAGAGCTATTGAAAGGAGATTTTCTTGGAAAGTTCAAGCATAGGTAACTTTCTCCATACTCCATGAAATTTCGATTTGTCTTCATGATTAGGAAGCCCTAGGAGTCCCCTAAGTGTCTGTATAGGTGTCGTGTCGGGTTTCATAAGTTTCGTGTCCATTTGGACACGTATCAGAGGGGGTACCTAGGTGTTTGTCGAAATGCCACAAAGGGCATTTCGATTTCCTTTGTGTAAAGTTTTTAAATAGAAAATTAGGTTTAATTGTTGTTTATGCATTACTAAGCTTCTGTGGTGATTATGGTGTCCTTTTGTGTCGGTTTGGTTGTTTGGACACGCGCCGCACACCCGCGCGCACGCGCTACAGTGTTCCCCTGCATCTCGGGGTCCATTGTGGACACGACACGATTCGTCTTGACACCATTTTTTGGGAGGATGTTGGGGCATGTGCTGACACCATGCTCCCCAATTTTTACTAGATTTCATGCTTTGGTTTTGGAGAAAATCGTCGTGCACTGGGTTGCACTGATTCTGTGCACAGTCTCTTTTTGCCACTGACACGGGTCTCGTATTCGTACTGGACACGTCGTGGACACTGGCCAGTAGGCCCACGAGGTAGCCCTATAGATGGGCTACCCATGTGTGTCACTACGAGATACGCTCGTGTCCTGTGTCGTGTGCACGACACTTGTGCACACGTGCACGAGCCTGTGCTAACTGGACTGTGTCCATTTTTGCTGTTTTGGGTTTTATCCCAGTTTGGACACATTGTGTCCACTTGAGTAGACACCAATAGGTTGTGTGGCATGTACACATTGCATATTAACATTACCAACTCTTTATTTTGTGTTTAAATGGATTTTCAATAATTATTTGTCCAATTGCAAATTCTGAAACCTGGGTATCAATTACCCTGATTTTCCAGATTTTTGGGTTGAACTTTGCCACATTTTTTAACTAGTTTAAATGGTGTTTAGTCGCATAATTTAATTCCTAACATGTTCACCTAATAGCTATCTACTTGTGTGCCAATTTGTGTGTTGAATGGTGGGGTTTTGATTTCGAAATTGGACTTGGAAAAGGTAGGGACTGAACTGAGTTCAGTCTGGAAATTCCAGATTTTTGGGGGTGACCTTGCCATCATTTTAAACCCCTCTAATGTTGTTAGTATATGGTTTTAATTCCTATATAGGTTCTTCTATATGTGAGCTATTTGTGTGTCAATTTTTGGAGATGTGTTGTGGAGTTTAGTATTGATTTGGAGCTTTGAGTTAAGGGTTGAAACTGTGATGCCTGAATTATTTTCCTTTCTTCCTTTAGAGTGTGTTGTTCATTGAAGTTGGAAACCTGGGCTTGAGAGGTTAAGTTGTTCTTAAGTAAGGTTTGAATGATACTTATGTTATAGTCAAGTTACATTGTTAATGTTTAACTGAGTTTTAAGTCCAGTGTTGCTCTGAACCTGGGATTGGGTTGTGTGTTCCCTGTTCACATGACACTCCCTTTGTTCAATTCCAACATCCATTAGTTTTCCTATTTGAATAATTATGTATTGTTTTGGGGACTTATCTGAACCTGGGTTGGGGATGGTGTACAAGTCTAGGGTTGGTTAACTAATGCACTGTTTTGTTCCTGCTGTGTACATGGGCACATCTCACTATTTTTTCCTGTGATACTTAGCTCTTTTATGTCTCCTGCACTGTTGAAGTATTTCCTGCATTTGTTAGCAATGCACACACACATTCTTTTCATGCCACACACTCTCACTCTCCCTCTTATTCTCTCTATATTTTCTAGTCTTCACTTAGGTAGGTTAAGTGTCTTGTATGTATGCATATATAATATATGTGATGTTTACCTATATATATATTTGTTGAGCTATATATATGTATAAGTATATAATGTGATGTTTCCTATTATTTGCACTATAACCTATATATGTACCTATATAAGTATTATGTAGGTTGCCATATAACTTGTGTATTTGGTCTAGATAGCCTAGTAGTGTTGTGTGCTAGCTAGTGTAGGTTGAGTGACCTAGTATAGACTAATGTAGTCTAGTGTAGACTAGTTTGACCTAAATTAGACTTGGTTGACCTAGTTTGACTTCTAGGGTTGATCAAAGTTGACCAAGAGTTGACTTTGGTCTAAATTGACCTAGAATCATATAGAATGCATAGTAGGACTCTATTTTGATATTCTGGACTTGTTGTGACTTGTGCTGTTCTGTTTAGGAGCCAGACACCACTCCTTGGGCAGTACGTTTCATACCGAACACTCAGTTACAGGCGAGTACATTCTCTGATCATTTCATATCCTGCTTAGAATTATTTCCTGCAGTAGATTACTTTACTTGTACTGGCACGTTGGTCACACGGATTGGTACTATATGGATCCCTTCTTGAGATGTTATCCTTAGGGAGCATCGGGTACTCTATGTTCTGTGCGTTTCACCTACATAGCGTATCACTATGCTTCGTTGATTCTTCGATCACTTGTGACATATACTCTTATGATCACAGAGTCTTCCTAGAATCCTTATCCCATTTATGGGACTACTATGTACCACCTTCGGGGTCTACCACCTTCGGGGTCTGTTACATAGCATCATATAACATAACCTGGCTGGATCCTTGTGTATTGATTGGGGGTACGGGGGAGTATAAATGGACATGTGAATAATACACCAGTAGTGTAGCATCAGAATCATTCCATAGTGTAGCATCAGAATCATCCCAGGCCATTTACATGTTCATATTGTACTCTGACTCACTAGCCACATGTTAGTTCTCTATGTATAGTAGATATTTCTATTACAGTTCTCTCTCTATTTTTATACTGTACTTCTTTCAGTACTTGTATCTTACTTTACTGCATGTTCATATTTTCTAACCTGCTATGAATTGTTGAGATGTACTGTGCTAGCTCCTGTCCTGACTGGACCTGTTAAAAATATTACAGAGGACGAGGAGGAGGCTTGCCTGGACACCTACTACGGGACAGCCTTAGATGACACCTGTGAGCTGGACTCCCAGGAGGATCCAGCAGTAGCTGAGGACTTTCCCCCGACTGTTTAGACTAGATTAGATAGTCTGTTATCATTTGTAGTCTGGAGACTTGTTAGTTAGACTTTATTTGGAGAGCAGTTGTATATATTCTTGTATCTGAGACCTTGTTCTGTTGGATGTTGCTGGGATTATCTTAGTCTACTTTTATCTACTTCATTTCCTTGAGTTCTATTTCATATCGTGCTATCTCTTCCTTAGTTGTGATTGAGTTTACTATTGCTATTGTCACCCCCATTTCGGGGAGTATAAACTGATTAGATAAATATTGTTAGATGTATGTTGACCTAGGATAGCGTTCTACCGCCGACACTGCGGCGTAGGCTGGGCGTTGTTACGTTCTCGTACCCTCACGGTGGGTGTGGGTCGTGACACGTTTTTAGTGGTGGCCCATACATGTCGAGACTAGAAGTGTAGTGGTATTCGAATTAGAGTATCACTACAGCCTGCAGTAGGATATAAGACATTAATTTTAAGGTACTCAATCACTTTAGAAAAATTTCTTTTATTGCCATCTAAATCCTCTTGTCAGCTGATCCTTTGAATTATAATTGTCCGCCCTTGTTATATCGCTTCCTTCTCAGAAATTGATACTCTTGTTTGTCTATCTTCAGGATGGTAGAGACTCGATCACAGCGTGCCATTCATGAGGATGCTATAGAGGGGACTGCTACCTCTCAGCCAGTACGGCGAGGCCAGGGGACTGCAGCTCCTGCCACCTCATCTCGTGTTGAGACCTCGACAGTCGCAGCAGGGGACATGCATCCACCGGCTCGGAGGCAGGACCCAGTTTTCCCAGAGGATCCTTACCAGCAGCCACCTCCAGGGACGATAGACACAGTACAGCTGCTAGCCTTCTTCAGGCAGTACATGGAGGGTCAGCAGGGACAGCAGCAGAGGCAGACGGCAGAGCTCACTCGAGGTATTGAGCTGGCAGTGACAGTAGTGGAGAGAGTAGCGGCTCAGCCAGCAGCAGTCCAGCAGCCGCACCAGCCACGGGAGAAAGGCATCCAGGACTTCCAGAAGATGCACCCGAGGGACTTCCGCGGGACAGAAGGGATCCTGTATGCCGATGAGTGGATCGAGCATATGGAGGAGATCTTCAGGCTGGCCGAGATTCCGACGAGGCTCCAGATAGAGGCAGCAGCCAGCATGATGCAGGATCTGGCTCGGACATGGTACCAGACCGACCCGAGGGTCGGCACAGCAGGACAGACTTGGGCAGCATTCAAGAAGCTGTTCAAGAAGAAGTTCTTCCCAGAGGCAGCGCTGGGAGCCCTCGAGACTCAGTTCGAGGCCCTAGTCCAGGGGAGTCAGTCCGTGGAGGAGTATGCAGGAGAGTTCTGCCGCCTGGGCAGATTTGTAGAGGACTTGTCGGAGGCGACGAAGGCCCGGAGGTTCCGGAAGGGCTTGGTAAAGGAGGTCAAGTCCTACACCAAGAACGCCCGCAGTACTACATTCGAGGAGATATTGGTGGACGCACTAGCTGCAGAGGATGACCTTGAGCTTAGGCTCAAGAGAGGGAGAGACCCAGTTGGGGGTAGTAGCAGCAGCGGAGGCTAGGCCAAAAGGCCTCACTTTCAGCACCAGCAGCCGATGCAGTTCCAGCCTCAGCCGATCCAGCAGAGGCCAGTTCATCATCAGCAGCAGCCGAGGCAGCATCAGCAGGGCCAGAGGCAGGTTACCATTTGTGGCTACTGTAGGAGGTCTGGGCATATTACCAGTGAGTGCAGGAAGAGGCTGGGCTTGTGCCTAGTGTGTGGTTCAGCAGACCACCAGATGAGGGAGTACCGCATGGGACGAGCAGTCCAGGAAGGAGGAGTCAGAGCTCCAGCAGGCCAGCAGAGAGGACCAGCATTGCTGACTCAGCAACAGAGGTTCGCACAGCATCAGCAGCAGGCCAGGGGAGGCCAGCAAGGACGAGCTTACGCCATGACACTTGAGGATGCTCAGGCAGTAGGAGGGATGCTAGCAGGTTCTGATCTTCTCGATTCCATTCTACCTTGTCTCATTATACCTATCCTGAAATTCTATTCCATCTATTTCTATCTGTTTCCTCATTGTTGATAAGTTTGATCTGGTGTTTCGTTATGTTTGTTTTTCTTCTGAGAAAATCATATGGGCTAGGTCACCTCAGATATGGGATCTAGAATCTTTGATGGTCGTGTTAGTTGGCATAGTGAGGACATATAGTCAGATTTTGGATGTATTTTTTGGGTATGGGAATTTAAGGTTTTTGCCGTCGCACGCGGCAATGCGAAAATTTTAAATACCATGAACCTAAGGATACGTACCTTAGTCAAGGACTCTGTGATTATCGTAGCCATGCTCACTAGCACGACGAAGATTCTGAGTATCATGATTTTGGACAGACGCATATGATTATCTGACGGTATGTTTGAGACTTTGATTGTGGGGTGTATGACCTAGAAGGACTACTACCATTTTAATTTCGAGGACGAAATTTTTTGTAAGGTGGGTAGGATTGTAACACCCAATTTTTTAGAAGAGGGTAATTTTGAAATTTTGTAATTATAATTATTATTTAATAGTATTTATTTCATGTTATGATTTTTAGTGATTTTTAATTATTTTTAAACTATTTAAACTCACGACTTATGATTTGGTGCCTTGCTAGTGTTTATTTCCAGATTGAGGGGTATTTTAGTCATTTTTGTAATTTTAAGAATTATTTGGGATTATTAATTATTTTTTTAGATTTAATAGAATTTATTTGAATTTTTGGGATTTATTTTGACATTGTTTGGACTAGATTGATTTTTGGCTAGTTTGGACTCATGTAGACCAACCTAGGAGCTAACCCTAGTTAGTTGGGCTTGGTTAGGTCAAGTGACCCTAGTCTAACCTAGTGTGACTCAAGTTAGTGGTTAGTGATTCATAGAACTAGAATTAGAAATTTAGAAATCATTTCATTTGGTGAATGGCTTGTGGTTTCACAAGTCATTATGTGACTTAGCTAGATTGGACTCAAACCTAGCTCAACCCTAACCCAAAGCCAAGTGGTCAGCCATCCCTAGCTGAACCTAGGGATTCCCCCCTATATAATCCCTCTCAAAACTAGGGTTGCCTCTTTTAAGGAAGAGCCCTATTTTCAAGGAGGTGAGTTCTTGGCTTCTTTAATCCATTTTAATTCCAATATAGGTCCTAAATTCCTCAAACTTGTTGCAATAGTTCCTAATGATGGTTTTCTTGCTGCTATGAATGTTTGATTCAGTTTGGAGTTAATTTGGAGGATTTGGGACATCAAGAGAAGAGCTATTGAAAGGAGATTTTCTTGGAAAGTTCAAGCATAGGTAACTTTCTCCATACTCTATGAAATTTCGATTTGTCTTCATGATTAGGAAGCCCTAGGAGTCCCCTAAGTGTCTGTATAGGTGTCGTGTCGGGTTTTATAAGTTTCGTGTCCATTTGGACACGTATCAGAGGGGGTACCTAGGTGTTTGTCGAAATGCCACAAAGGGCATTTCGATTTCCTTTGTGTAAAGTTTTTAAATAGAAAATTAGGTTTAATTGTTGTTTATGCATTACTAAGCTTCTGTGGTGATTATGGTGTCCTTTTGTGTCGGTTTGGTTGTTTGGACACGCGCCGCACACCCGCGCGCACGCGCTACAGTGTTCCCCTGCATCTCGGGGTCCATTGTGGACACGACACGATTCGTCTTGACACCATTTTTTGGGAGGATGTTGGGGCATGTGCTGACACCATGCTCCCCAATTTTTACTAGATTTTATGCTTTGGTTTTGGAGAAAATCGTCGTGCACTGGGTTGTATTGATTCTGTGCACAGTCTCTTTTTGCCACTGACACGGGTCTCGTATTCGTACTGGACACGTCGTGGACACTGGCCAGTGGGCCCACGAGGTAGCCCTATAGGTGGGCTACCCATGTGTGTCACTACGAGATACGCTTGTGTCCTGTGTCGTGTGCACGACACTTGTGCACACGTGCACGAGCCTGTGCTAACTGGACTGTGTCCATTTTTGCTGTTTTGGGTTTTATCCCAGTTTGGACACATTGTGTCCACTTGAGTAGACACCAATAGGTTGTGTGGCATGTACACATTGCATATTAACATTACCAACTCTTTATTTTGTGTTTAAATGGATTTTCAATAATTATTTGTCCAATTGCAAATTCTGAAACCTGGGTATCAATTACCCTGATTTTCTAGATTTTTGGGTTGAACTTTGCCACATTTTTTAACTAGTTTAAATGGTGTTTAGTCGCATAATTTAATTCCTAACATGTTCACCTAATAGCTATCTACTTGTGTGCCAATTTGTGTGTTGAATGGTGGGGTTTTGATTTCGAAATTGGACTTGGAAAAGGTAGGGACTGAACTGAGTTCAGTCTGGAAATTCCAAATTTTTGGGGGTGACCTTGCCATCATTTTAAACCCCTCTAATGTTGTTAGTATATGGTTTTAATTCCTATATAGGTTCTTCTATATGCGAGCTATTTGTGTGTCAATTTTTGGAGATGTGTTGTGGAGTTTAGTATTGATTTGGAGCTTTGAGTTAAGGGTTGAAACTGTGATGCCTGAATTGTTTTCCTTTCTTCCTTTAGAGTGTGTTGTTCATTGAAGTTGGAAACCTGGGCTTGAGAGGTTCAGTTGTTCTTAAGTAAGGTTTGAATGATACTTATGTTATAGTCAAGTTACATTGTTAATGTTTAATTGAGTTTTAAGTCCAGTGTTGCTCTGAACCTGGGATTGGGTTGTGTGTTCCCTGTTCACATGACACCCCCTTTGTTCAATTCCAACATCCATTAGTTTTCCTATTTGAATACTTGTGTATTGTTTTGGGGACTTATCTGAACCTGGGTTGGGGATGGTGTACAAGTCTAGGGTTGGTTAACTAATGCACTGTTTTGTTCCTGCTGTGTACATGGGCACATCTCACTATTTTTTCCTGTGACACTTAGCTCTTTTATGTCTCCTGCACTGTTGAAGTATTTCCTGCATTTGTTAGCAATGCACACACACATTCTTTTCATGCCACACACTCTCACTCTCCCTCTTATTCTCTCTATATTTTCTAGTCTTCACTTAGGTAGGTTAAGTGTCTTGTATGTATGCATATATAATATATGTGATGTTTACCTATATATATATTTGTTGAGCTATATATGTATAAGTATATAATGTGATGTTTCCTATTATTTGCACTATAACCTATGTATGTACCTATATAAGTATTATGTAGGTTGCCATATAACTTGTGTATTTGGTCTAGATAGCCTAGTAGTGTTGTGTGCTAGCTAGTGTAGGTTGAGTGACCTAGTATAGACTAATGTAGTCTAGTGTAGACTAGTTTGACCTAAATTAGACTTGGTTGACCTAGTTTGACTTCTAGGGTTGATCAAAGTTGACCAAGAGTTGACTTTGGTCTAAATTGACCTAGAATCATATAGAATGCATAGTAGGACTCCATTTTGATATTCTGGACTTGTTGTGACTTGTGCTGTTCTGTTTAGGATCCAGACACCACTCCTTGGGCAGTACGTTTCATACCGGACACTCAGTTACAGGCGAGTACATTCTCTGATTATTTCATATCCTGCTTAGAATTATTTCCTGCAGTAGATTACTTTACTTGTACTGGCACGTTGGTCACACGGATTGGTACTATATGGATTCCTTCTTGAGATGTTATCCTTAGGGAGCATCGGGTACTCTATGTTCTGTGCGTTTCACCTACATAGCGTATCACTATGCTTCGTTGATTCTTCGATCACTTGTGACATATACTCTTATGATCACAGAGTCTTCCTAGAATCCTTATCCCATTTATGGGACTACTATGTACCACCTTCGGGGTCTACCACCTTCGGGGTCTGTTACATAGCATCATATAACATAACCTGGCTGGATCCTTGTGTATTGATTGGGGGTACGGGAGAGTATAAATGGACATGTGAATAATACACCAGTAGTGTAGCATCAGAATCATTCCATAGTGTAGCATCAGAATCATCCCAGGCCATTTACATGTTCATATTATACTCTGACTCACTAGCCACATGTTAGTTCTCTATGTATAGTAGATATTTCTATTACAGTTCTCTCTCTGTTTTTATACTGCACTTCTTTCAGTACTTGTATCTTACTTTACTGCATGTTCATATTTTCTAACCTGCTATGAAGTGTTGAGATGTACTGTGCTCGCTCATGTCCTGACTGGACCTGTTGAAAATATTACAGAGGACGAGGAGGAGGCTTGCCTGGACACCTACTACGGGGCAGCCTTAGATGACACCTGTGAGCTGGACTCCCAGGAGGATCCAGCAGTAGCTGAGGACTTTCCTCCGACTGTTTAGACTAGATTAGATAGTCTGTTATCATTTGTAGTCTGGAGACTTGTTAGTTAGACTTTATTTGGAGAGCAGTTGTATATATTCTTGTATCTGAGACCTTGTTCTGTTGGATATTTCTGGGATTATCTTAGTCTACTTTTATCTACTTCATTTCCTTGAGTTCTATTTCATATCGTGCTATCTCTTCCTTAGTTGTGATTGAGTTTACTATTGCTATTGTCACCCCCATTTCGGGGAGTATAAACTGATTAGATAAATATTGTTAGATGTATGTTGACCTAGGACAGCGTTCTACCGCCGACACTGCGGCGTAGGCTGGGCGTTGTTACGTTCTCGTACCCTCACAGTGGGTGCGGGTCGTGACATATGGTACATAGGATGCGATTACTTCTGATGCATGGTTTAAGAAAATTGAGGCCATTCTGGAGGCGACAGGGATTCCGGCCAGGGAGTGTGTGGCATTTGTCAGGTTGCAGCTCTTGGATTTGGCCCACAGCTAGTGGGCTTATGAGGTGTCCCTTGTGGCACCGATTGCTTGGGCAGATTTTAGCGAGAGGTTTCAGACTCGCTATTTTGATGCAATATCGGGTAATAATCTGTGGCAGAGGTTCATTGGCCTTCGAGTTGGATCGGGTAAGGAGGTTCCTGCAGGGACTTCATCTGGAGATCATAATGGCAGTTGAGCAGCATGAGTTCCAGTCTTTTGATGTAGTAGGGGAGGTGGTCGCAGGTACCATTCTTGTTCACTCTTATTGAGCTTCAGCTTTATTTGGTTCTGGTACATCGTATTCGTTTATATCTGCACAATTTGCGACATGAGTTGGTTTGGAGACAGAGGCCTTACATGTAAGGTTGAATATACTTGAAGGTAGTGGTCTAGTAGGAGTAGACCGAGTCTATGCCTCGTGTAGAGTCATAGTATTCGGAAGGGAGTTTTCCGCTAGGCTGATAGAGTTTCCTATGGGCAATTATGATATCGTCCTAGGTATGGATTGGTTGAGTGCTCGACACACTACGATAGATTGCCATGCTGGAAAGGTTATCTTTCGTATTTCGGATGAGAACGAGTTCTCATTCTCTAGAGGCAAGGTGGAGTCTTCTTTAGAGGTTGTACGGATGGCAGTAGCCGAGGAGGTTCAGTTGCCCCGAGTAGTTTGTGAGTTTCTTGATGTATTTCCCGAGGAGCTTTCGGGTATGCCTCCAGTTTGGAAGATTGCGTATTATATTGATTTGGTTTCGGAAGCAGAGCCAGTGTCAGCGAGAGTCTACAGGATGTCTCCTCCAGAGTTGTTGGTGTTGTATCAGTCTATTGAGGAGCTTAGGACCAAGGGATTCATTCGTCTTAGTGAATCGTCTTGGGGAGCTCCAGCCCTTCTTGTGAAGAAGAAGGATGGTTCATCGCGTATGGTCATTGACTATCGTCAGCTTAATACAGTGACCGTAAAGAACAATTATCCCTTGTCCAGGATAGATGACTTGTTCGACCAGCTTAGTAGAGCAGCTATGTTTTCAAAGATCGATTTGCGGTCTGGGTACCATCAGATCAGAGTCAGAGAGCAGGATATACCCAAGATGACGTTTAGATCTCGATATGGCCATTGGGAGTTATTTGTTATGCCTTTCAGAGTGACCAATGCGCCAGTGATCTTTATGGATATCATGAATCGCATCTTCATGTCCCACTTAGACCAGTTTGTGATAGTATTTATTGATAATATCTTGGTCTTTAGTCAGACTGAGGGAGAGGACGAGTAGTATCTTCGTATGGATCTTCAGATTCTTCGGGACCATCAGCTCTACACGAAGTTCAGCAAGTACGATTTCTGGCTCGATTGAGTCTCTTATTGGATCATATTATTGTCGGAGGTGGTGTTGAGGTAGACCCGAAGAAGGTAGAGGCTATCGAGTATTGGCCAGTACCTCGTACAGCTTTGGATGTACACAGCTTTCTAGGATTAGTCGGTTACTATAGGCGTTTTATGGCAGACTTTGCTAGGATCTCCGTACCCTTGATACGGCTGATGTGTAAGGTTGTGTGCTTTGAGTGGTCAGATGCTTGTCAAGTTTCTTTTGAGAAACTCAAACAGAATTTGATTTTAGCTCCTATCCTGACATTACCCATCGGAGTAGGTGGGTTCACGGTGTATTGTGATATGTTAGGTCGAAGACTTGGTTGTGTCCTTATGCGGCACGGTCGAGTGATAGCTTATGTGTCTCGACAGCTTCGGGACATGAGAAGATCTATTCGATACACGTTCTTGAGTTGGCTGCGGTTGTGTTTGCCCTCAAGCTCTGGAGGCATTATTTGTATGGAGATCGAGTGAAGAATTTTACTGATCATAACAGCTTGAGGTATGTGTTCACCCAGAGGGATCTGAACATTCGGTAGAGGAGGTGGCTTGAGTTAATGAAGGATTACATTGTTGATCTTCAGTATCACCCTGGAAAGGCAAACGTTGTTGCAGACGCTTTGAGCAGGAGACCCGGAGTCTATTTCTTGACGGAGCAATGTCACCTGGTGAGGCGGCTATGATGGCAGGCTTGCAGGTTCAGTCCACCATTCTGTAGAGGATCAGAGCATCTAAGTCAGGGGATGCCAGGCTTCAGCGGCTCAGAGCAAAGTGTTTTGGAGGGCACAGAACAGAGTTGTGCATCCATGAGGATGGGACACTCTGGTTTGGGAGTCATCTTTGTGTCCCGAGTGGAGATGTCCGGCATAAGATTATGTCAGAGGCCCACAGTTCTCAGTATTCTGTTCATCTAGGAGGGACGAAGATGTATCATGGTATTTGTCAGCATTTCTGGTAGAATGGTACGAGGAGGGAGATAGCTCGGTTTGACTTTCGGTGCTTAGTTTGCCAGCAGGTCAAGGCTGAGCATCAGAGGCCGGCGGGACTTCTTCAGCCTTTACCAATTTCGGAGTAGAAGTTGGATCATATTACTATAGGCTTCGTGACTGGTCTTCCTAGAACCCCGACTGCGACTCATGAAGGCTGCCCACTTCCTACCTTTTATAGTTGGTCAGTCTACAGAGCAGTTGGTCGAGCTGTACATGAGGCAGGTTGTCAGATTGCATGGGGTACCAGTAAGCATAGTCTTAGATTGGGATTCCAGATTCACTTTTTTTTTGGCAGAGTCTCCAACAAAGCCTGGATACCCGTTTGAGTTTCAGTTCAGCATACCATCCTCAGATAGATGGTGAGTCGAAACGTATGTTTCAGACTTTGGAGGATATGCTCCGATCTTGTACCCTCGACTTCAGTATTTCTTGGGAGAATTGCTTGCATTTAGTGGAGTTCTCTTATAACAATAGCTTCCATGCGAGCATTCAGATTGCACCTTTCGAGGCGTTGTATGATAGGAGATGTAGGTCAACCCTAGTTTGGGATAACATTGGTGAAAGGTAGATGCTTGGTCCAGAGTTGATTACTCAATCGGTTAGAGTAGTCAGGCAGATCATAGAACATCTCAGAGTGGCTCAGGATTGGCAATGTCATTGAGCAGACCAGCACTGATGTCATCTTGAGTTCTCTGTTAGCGATTAAATATTTTTTGAATTTTGCCTTCCCGTGGTGTCATCAGGTTTGGCGTATGGGAAAAGCTTAGTCCTAGATTTATTGGGTCATTTTATGTTATTGAACGAGTAAAAGATGTATCATATCGTCTTGCTCTTCCATCGTTGCTACGCGAGGTACATGACGTATTTCATGTATCTCAATTACGTCGGTATGTTCTGGATTCGAGCCATATCCTAGATCATTTTGAGCTGGTCGTTGGCACCGACCTATCGTATGAGGAGAGGCCCGTATCCATTTTGGATTGAAAGAAAAAGATTCTCAAGAACCGAACTATCCGATTAGTTCGTGTTTCCTGGGATCATCATTCACATGGCGAGTTGACTTGGGAGCGCGAGGATGATATCCGAGCTCGTTACCCGTACCTGTTTGACTCGTGAGGTATACTTATTCGTATATCTATATTCTATCTTTTGTTTGAGTGTGATTGTAGGAATGTATGATGTTGTAGTTGTATGCTTATTGCTTTTACATTCTTGATACATTATTCTAGTTGGATTTTATAATATATGAGTTTCCGTTCTTGACCTTGATAGCATGTTTTCCTGTATTTCTTGCCTATTTTTACTTGCCTTTAGGAAATTTTGAGGAGAGATTTTTTCTAAGGATGTAAGAGTTGTGAGACTCGTCTCACAGTATTTGTATTTGTGTACAAATACGTATTTTATAATGTATCCTATATTTTCTTGGATTACGGAGAACCGAAAGAAAACTTGATTTTTGAGACTTTTCTATGAAACCGTCATACCGCCGACATACCATTTTGTACCGACGGTATACCGTCCAGGCAGATATTCCACTTTATAGATATTTTCGACCAAGATATTTTTGTTAGATGTTTTGATAAATAGTATTTAGATATTTTCATGAATAATATATAGATATTTTGATGAATAGTGATGATACATTCTATTATCCATTGGTTTCTTGGTTTTCTTCTAAACGATCGAGATTAATCCTGATCGAGTCACGGATCGCTATTGGACGGTCACGATTAATTCATCTTCTTTATGTATACGATTACGTTTCTTTTCGATTTCTCTTATACTTTCTCTCTCTACTCTTCATTTCTTCTCGTTTCCACTCAGTATTCCTCAGAAGCTTGGAGCTTGGTCTCGAGACCTCAGAGTGTGGTTTCTGAACCCCTCTTGGTGGTGGATTTGAAGAGTTAGGCTTAGAGCTTTATTAGGCAAGTACATCTTTCCGAACTACTAGATATTTTATTTCTCTATTGTGATTTTTGTTTTTCATTGCCTTGATAGTTCAGTATTTCCTACTACTTGCTTTACTAAATATATTTCCTTCATGATTATGGTCATTTTGTCCGTTTCGAAAATTTGGTCGGAGCTATGCTTTTGTTATCTTGCTATGCCTAATTATTTTCTAGTAGGAAACTCTGTATCGAAAATGATACCGGGGTGAATTGCCATGAGACTTAGTATACATGCTATGTACGACCTTCTCCTAGTATTGTTTTCATGGTTATACTAATTTTAGCAACTTTCGGGATGAGATTTAGTTTTACGGACTTATTTCAAGCCTTTAGTATTGTTTCTCGGTCAAAATCGACATACCAACGGTGTACCGGTGTGTACCGATGGAATACCGATTTTGTGAGCCCTTCTTTGGTTGAAAAGCTGCTGTGACACTTTTCGGCAAACTGACGGTGTACCGGTCCATTCCGACGGAATACCAGTGCGGCACTTAGATTTTGACAGAAAGTTTTTGTTTATAGAATTCAGCATACCGACGGTGTACCAGTGTCTACCGTTGAAATACCGATCCAGCACCCAAGTTGTATACTTTCTGATTTCGATTTGATTTTCTGATTTCTTTTTGCTTATTGCCTTACGATACACGCTATGACTAGTTTATTGTCTTATCCTATCAGGCTTGGTTGGACCGGTACATGTTCATGTCTAGCTTCTTGATAGTCGCTTGTCATGGCGCACTCCTAATTTTCTGTACATATATAGCTTCTTGATAGTAGCCTATTATGGTGCACTCCTGATCCAGTACATGTCTAACTTGATATAGTGGCTCGTCGTAGCACATTCCTATCTCAATACTTGTCTTGTCTTGTCTTGTTGTGGCTTGTTATAGTGCACATTCCTGCTTCTCTTGTCCAGTTTGCATGTCTCATGTCTAGGATGGATTTTGCGAAATGCCACACCCGAATTCCTGAATGAAAATTTATAGGGGTTAATAACTAGCTTTATTATCTAGATCATTGGGAGGAGAGATTCCCAGTTACCTACAAGCCCTTTATTCCGGCCCCAACCTGGATGGACTTGTAGCTATCTGTCATGATGAGCACATTTCCAGCGTGCCATCAAGTGTTGTACCTCTTTCATGTCTTTATGGTATATTTATCTCCCGGGCGATGTATCGACCATTATTTTCTTTTAACCTGGATAAGTCGGGTAGTCTGCAGGGTAGGTAACTGAATTAGAATTCTCAAACTTGCATATGTTAGTAAGTAGGATTGTGATAACCCTAGTTAGCTAATTTTTCAAGCTGTACTCATTGCTTGGCCATGATTGATGCATGGAGTCCATTCCTGTCTTGTTTGGTTTCGTCTTGTTCCATTTTATCTTATTTTAGTATTTACAATCCTGCTACTCCTGTACATACTATTATTCCTGCTATATGCTTGACTTCACTACTTATGCCACATGCTCGATTTTATTACATGCTATATACCCAGTATACTCACATGTTCATAGACTATTTTCTTACATGTTTCCAATTTTCTTTCATATATACTATAGTACCAATTTATCATTCATGTCTCGTTTACTATTTTACATAGTGTTGTTATGAATTGCATGCCGATTTTATTTCATAGTTTGGCTTCCTTTGTGGTACTTGCTATTGGGGGTCTGACCACACTAGTTTTGTCGGACCAGATCTAGTTGAGGAGCCCGAGGATCTTCCGGACCTTCCACTTGATGGTGACCACCCGGAGCACCAGGGTGCTTGAGTGGGTGTTCTTTCTCCTCCCCACTACTCTTCTCTGTACTAATTCTTTTGAGGCGTTTAGCCACCGAGCACGTTTTTAGCTCGTGTTTTGGACTTGACATTTGGCCTATGGGCTTAGGCATAATCTGTATATTTTTTAGATTGCAGCTAGAGCTGATCATGAATGACTTAGTCTTGCTAGTTCTTCATTATGTATTACTATCTTCATGATCATCTATATATTATAGTTTGGGACGCTTTACTGTCTTATATGCCTGATGATCATACCCTTATACTTTATTTTCTTACCTATGATTCAGATCTATGATTATGTAACCTAGGATCGACTGTTGGTTTATAGTAGTAGCCCCCATCTATACAGCTTATACGTTATTTCAGAGTACTGTAGTACTTTGGTATACGTAGCCGGCCTGGTCTGTCCCTATTTAACAGTATTCTGGTTATGGGGCATGACAAAATTTTTAGAAAGACCAAAAATGATCAGAAACTAACTTGGATGAACTCACATGTAGAGTTCCCTGATCAGTTATTTGTATTTCAAATGAAGGTTACATTTTGGTATTGGGTTTTTTGTTTATTGGATTTGGGTATAGGCTAATAAGGAATGTGGAGTAGATAGGTAGGCTATTTGGAAAGTGGAGTTCAGTAGAATAGCCAGTTGCCAGTCTGATCGACCTTACATTTTTTTAGACTAAATAAAATAAAAAATACATAATAAAATATAAAGAACATGTCTTGATCAGCATCTGAAGTCTTTGTATGATGAAGACGATGAGTTGTAGCAGTGTAGAAGTAGACGTTCTATTTTTATACCTATAACTGCATATTATTTGTGTATCGACTAAAGTTTACTTTTATTATCAAAATCAGGTGTGACGATGACCAATGGGCCAACACATTTTATACTTCACACGTACCATCGGGCGTGGGATGGAGCTTGTGCGCATTGTTGCGCTCATTTTATGTGCGAGTTGCATGAGTGGTTATGCATTGTGTGTGTGCGCACATGTGTTATTGTGCTGCTACGCATATGCGCGTATGAGATGCTGAGTTACAGCGCATATGCACGCATGAGTTGCTGAGCTATTATGTGCATGTGCATGCTATGTTGATCGTGCCATATGCGCAGATTGTAGGATTTGGATTATCAATTCCAATTTTTTGGAATTTGGTATTCAGTCCCACATCAACAAAAAGTATAGATGGGGTTTCCACCCTTCCCTATAAATAGACTCCTTCTATTTCCTTTTAGATAGAGACAAAAAAGGAAAAGAGATATAGTAAGTCCATTAATGTCATACACAGAGGTGACTGTGAGTGTTCCAGGAGTTCTCTTATGAAATTGTTGGTTCCTGGAAGAATATCGTTGATAGAGGTCGGATCTTGCTTTGAGCAAAGGTGGTCTGTGGTCTTTATTATCACAGCAAGTGTAATTTTTATTCTATCTTTTGTCCTTCTTCCTCGATCTTGTAACGTTTTATCTCAATTGCAACCGCATTTGCAAGGAAGAACGAATTTTGATTATTGGAATCTGTAACTTTGTAATTTGATACGTTATAAAGGAATTTTGTTGGAGTTGAGTTTTTTCATAGAGAAAACTTAGTTTCTGTGAATCTCAACAACAACATCAGAATTAAACAGAGAGCATACCGTAAAATCTTGTGTGAATCTCTATTCCTGGCCTCTGTGATCCATCTTTGATCTACCTCAAGACTAACACTACAAACTGAAGTTGGGGTTGGCAGAGAACTCACGCACAAATCTTTTTCTTGTGAATTAATCTCTCGAAAATGTTGTTAATTAGCGAATGAGAAGTTAATATTTGATGACCTCTTTTGAATGGAACATAATTTGAAGATACTAATACTTTACAATATTCGTATCATGAACTCTATATAAGAAAATACTGATACATGGTTTTGATAAAATGACACTTTACAACAAAAATGTTGTCACGACCCGATCCCAAATTGTTGGGTCGAATCGGATCATGCCCAGCCTGTACCGTTGTGAGACGGCGACAATAAGCTGTTTCTAGTTGCAAGGATCTTCAACAACAACTATACATTTGTCACAACACGAATATACGGAAATTTTAAAACTTTTAATATTCAACAAAGAGAAGTACAATTGGAAATGAAAGTACCGAAAAAAAATATTGAATTCAAAATCTACAAACTCCAACACAATAAAACTAGGTAGCTGGAAAAAAGACTAGCTAAACGGTCGGCTCATCGGCCTCTGGTTCTGCGTCCTCCAAGGGGAACTCTGGCAACACCACAGGATATAACACCGGGTCATAGTAGCTATTGTACAATAGCTCAGCATCATCAACATCACCTATTGGGGGGGATCCAGTCAGGAAAGGAGCAAGTACGAGTACATATCCGACATTCTAAATAAAAATGTAAAGATGCAATTTTAAACAGTTGAAATACTTTGAACAATATTTTCCAGCAATTTTCAGCAATTCAGTATTTGAAACAATGTAATTTGAATAGGTAACGTCTATGACCGGCTTGGGTTTTACAATAGCATCCTAGCGATGCGATACGGCTTAACCCCGTGTGTAAGAGGGGTTTGCTCGTGCAATAATACAATATGAGGTTATAAACGCTACACTACTCCTCCAATATCCCCACAATCAATAATCGAACTCAAGGAGAGAGTTCCGTGTAGCAATGTGGTTTAAGCATGCAACATGACAATTACAAATTAAAATGCAAGAAAACATAACCGTAACTTGCCTCTGTTTGTTTGACTGGATCGGGATGTCGGTACCGGGAAGGAAGTCAAGTACGTCCTCGAAATTCTACAGTTTGAGAATCCTGACTTAGAACCATAATGAGCCATATCTAGTTGTGCTAGTTGCAATTTCTAGAAACAGACCCTAGTCAGGTTTTAAGTTATTAAATTAATCTATCGAAATCCGTCTAACGTCGTAAACTACATTTGTTATCAATTAACAGGATAAACCGATTACTGATTTATTGGAAAAAATAGCAATTACCGGTTAATTGGCAAAACTTGGTATTTTAATAATATATCTAAAACTAAGTTTTTTTAAATGATAAAAACATGAACTTGTTAATTACTAGTAATTTATTCATTTTAATTAAATATGAGAAATCCTTATTAATTTTAAACAAAATAATTAATACCCAATTATAATTATGCGCCTAGCTACGCCAACAACAAACCCAGAAAAGAAAATAGAGAATCTACACTACACAATTACGGGGCCACAAAAAATAAAAGAAAACTGGGCTTATGTCCTTACAACAAAATAAATTAAATTAAATAGCTGAGGCGAGCTCTGAGTGCCATGAAGCGGTCCAAACAGAAGGCCGAGGCCCTGCACCCAAAATACTAAAGGCCAGTTACCTGTTCTAAAATTAAATATAATTAAATATAATTTATAGAAAATGGGGCGTCTCAGACTTGGTCGTGTAATCTCATGTTGCTGGCTAACGCCTCAACATAAAGGAGTATCCTGTAGCGTTTGCGTTACGTCGAGGCTCATCCGACCGATACGGTCGTCGCCTAAGGGGATATGGAAACCAATAAAACCAACACTTAAAACCAATCAGGAAACCAATTTAATAAACTGTTTGCAAAGACCAGGATTTTAGAAATAGGTTTCGATATACAAAAATTACTGAACATTATAAAGTACTATTTTAAAATACTTTTACGAAAAATTTGGACAGCACCTCCTCTGTAACTAGGACGATCTAGCCACATAGGCGATACAAAAAGTCCCGTATGGATATACATATAGTTTCCAGCCTTCGAAATTCCATCCAAACCAAAATACATAACCACCGTACCAAAATAAATACAAACGTCAAGGAAAATGGTCTACAGAACCAACTAATACCAAACCAAGTAACTGATCCACAGAACCACATAATACCAAAGCTAAGTAATAGTAAGCCACAAAACACAATTAATCAAAACCAAAGCCAAAGAAATAGTCTACAGAACTAAAATCCGAGCCGATACAGCGCGTATCCCCTACGCAACAATAGAGCCGATCCCCATGACGGGGTCGGGACTGCGTCATTATCGACTCTACGATGGAAGGGACACGGGGTCATGAAATTATACCTCGGGGGCTCGGCTAGAGCTCTCAGATGCAAAAATAAGGGAAAGAATCCGTGCGGACAGTGGTATTGGCTCGGAACAGCACGTACAGGAACGCGGACAGTGCATGGACAGCGTACAGGAGCCGCAAAACAGCAGATTGGGGCCCGGGGTGGACCGATCAGCGGTACGAAAGACCGCGAAGTGCGAGGTCGCGGGCGGAACAGCGGCACAGGGTCGCGGGATCGCCGGGAGGCGGGCGGGTGGCCTGGGCGGCCACGGGGCGCGCGCAGGGGGTCGGGGTCGTCGAGAGGTGGACGCACCGTAGGGGCCGAGCGGGGCGGACGTGCGAAAGGCGCGCGGGGCGGCTGGAGCGGGGCGGTCGGCCGTGGGGTCGGGGCGCCGGATAGGGCTGTCAGCCGCGGAGATGATGAGTTTCTGGAGAGGAAAAGAATGAAGGAAGTGAAGAAGAATAAGAGTTTAATAATGAGAAGAGATGGTGGAGTGGTGGTTCTGTGAGGGTGAGAGAGAGATTTGTGAGGGATGAAGAATGGGGGATTTCGTTTATGGGAAGATGAGAATAGAGTGGGGGAAGGGGAGGTGATTCAGGAGAGTGAAGGGAGGAACTTGAGCCGTGGGAGGAAAATAGGGAAGTGGGACTTGGTCATGTGGGAAGGGGTCTGGGAATGGGTAGCTTAGTAAAAAAAAATTTTTAACCCTCATTATATTTTATTATTTTATTTATATATAAATATTTCTAAAGCTAAAATATTTTTAAGGGATGGATTCGGGACAGGAAAACGAAGTCAGGCTCGGCTAAACAATCAAAATCCAATTTATTTTTGAAATAATAATTTTTTAATCCGACAAATAATATAGTAGTAGTAGTAGTAATAATAATAATAATAATAATAATCCTAACTAGCTAACTAAAATACTCTACTGCAATCCAAATCCAATTGACAACCAAAAATGCAATTAATTTTCGAAAATCCAATAATTCAATAAATTTCTAGATTGCGGGTTTCACAACCTTCCCTCCTTAGGAAATTTCATCCTCGAAATTAAAAAGGCAGGGTTAGGGGTTACCTCAAGTTTCAAACAGATACGGATACTACTCCAACATCTCATCTTCTCGCTCCCAGGTAGACTCGCCTGGGGAGTTGTGCCGCCATATTACTCTGACTATTGGTGTCACAGAGTTCCTAGTTCTCTTATCTCCTCTGTCTAATATCGCCACTGGCTTCTCTGGCACTGTGAGACTGGGTCCAATCTCCAGCTTCGAATGATCCAAGATGTGGCTTGGGTCCGGGATGTAGCATCTCAGCTGCAAAATATGGAAGACATTGTGGACGCCTTCGAGACTTGGGGGTAAAGCCACCCGATAAGTTACTTCTCCAATCTTGTTCAGTACTTCAAAAGGACCGATATACCTGGGGCTTAGCTTTCCTGCTCTGTCGAAATGGATGGTTCCTCTGGTAGGGGAGATCTTCACGAACACACTGTCACATACTTCAAACTCCAACGGCCGTCGGCTGCTATCGGCCCATTGCTTCTGTCTGTCCTGGGCAATCCTGAGTTTGTCTCTAATCATCTTTACCTTCTCTGCTGCATCGGTCACCATTTCAGGTCCAAGCAATACCCTTTCTCCTACGTCGTTCCAAGCAAGTGGAGTGCGACAACGATGTCCATAAAGTGTCTCGAACGGAGTCATACCGATACTAGCTTGGTAGCGGTTGTTGTAGAAGAACTCTACCAAGTACAAATGGTCTTCCCAAGACCCTCCAAATTCCAAGACGCAAGATCTCAGCATGTCTTCTAGCGTCTGGATTGTTCTCTCCGATTGTCCGTCAGTCTCGGGATGGTAGGCGGTGCTGAACTTCAGTTGCGTTCCCAAACTGTCGTGCAAGCTCTTCCAGAAGTGTGAGGTGAATCTGGTATTCCTGTCACATACGACACTTACCAGAACTCCATGAATTCGGTAGATGTGCCGCATGTACAGTGCCGCCAACTTCTCGGCGGATAGGCCCACCTTAAAGGGAATAAAGTGGGCTGACTTCGTCAGTCGGTCCACGATAACCCAAATGGCATCCTTTCCTCCTTGGAATCGAGACAGTCCTGACACAAAGTCCATCGCCAGGTGTTCCCATTTCCACTCCGGGATGTCTAGCAGCTGCAACAGTCCTGCTGGTCTCTGTCTGCTAGCTTTTACTTGTTGACAAATTAAGCATCTAACTACGTACCTGGATACGTCCTTCTTCATTCCGTACCACCACACTATAGTACGCATATCCCGATACATTTTGTTAGCTCCTGGATGTATGGAATACTGTGACTGGTGTGCTTCTTGCATCAGCTCGTTCCTCAGTTCGCCAGTTGGTACGCAAAGCCTCGTACCGTACTTCAGTGCTCCATCGCTGGCGATTGAGAATCCTTCAAGTGTTTCTGTCGGCACTTGATCTCTGAATTTGCAAAGCGTCTCGTCTTAGAATTGTGTCTCCTTGACTCTGTCCATTAGACTTGAACGCACTTGCAACTGCATCATTGATGAATCAGCTCCTGGTACAATGACTTCTCTTCCCAGTTTCTTTATTTCTTCTTCGGACAATACAATCTCCAGTCCAAGCTTTTCCATGTCTTCCATCAAGTGTCATTCCTTGGTCAAGAACATCGCCATCGGGTATCGACTAAGTGCATCTGTAACAATATTAGCGTTACCCGGATGATACTGCAGGTTGATGTCAAAATCTTTCATCAGCGCCAGCCATCGTCTTTGTCGCATGTTCAGCTCCTTATGAGTGAAAACATTTTTAAGACTTTTGTGGTCTGTAAATATTTCCACTCTCTCTCTATAGAGATAGTGCTTCCATAACTTCAATACGAATATAACTGCTGTAAGCTCCGAATCATGCGTGGGATAGTTCTTCTCATGAGTCCGTAATTGTCTAGATGCGTAAGCAATTACTTTTTCGTGTTGTTGAAGAACACAACCCAATCCTTTACCGGAAGCATCACTGTAAATTGAGAAACCGTCGGTACCTGAGGGTAGCGCAAGTATCAGTACCGTAGTAAGTCTCTTCTTCAGTTCCTCAAATGCTGACTGGCAAGCTTCAGACCAAACAAATTCTTCGTTCTTCCTGGTGAGCTTCGTCATCGGCTCAGCAATCTTGGAGAAATCCTTTACAAATTTTCGGTAGTAGCCAGCTAAGCCCAAGAAGCTTCTGATTTCTGCAACTGAACTTGGTGCAGTCCACTTCTCAATAGCAGCTATCTTCATTGGATCCACCGAAATTCCTTCTTCTGTGACAACATGGCCTAGAAAATCCACATTGTCTAAGAAGAAATCGCATTTAGATAGCTTACCATAAAGCTTATCCTTCCTTAAAGTTCCCAGAACTTTCCTCAGGTGCTCTTCATGCTCTTCTTCGGTCTTCGAGTAGATCAGAATGTCATCGATGAAGACAACAACAAACTGATCCAGGTATTCATGGAAGACCTTGTTCATAAGGTTCATGAATACCGCAGGGGCATTCGTCAGTCCAAACGGCATGACCAAAAATTCATATTGTTCATATTTAGTATTGAATGCTGTCTTTGGAATACCCTCCTTCCTGACCTTAATTTGATGGTAGCCAGACCTGAGATCTCTTCAAGAATACCTTAGCTCACTATAAGAAAATAGAGCTTTCCCAACATTTTTTCTTCCGACAATTATGGAAACGTCAGTTTAGTCATTATATACCGACGTTTTAAGATATACGTTGGGGATTACCTGCGTTTGTGCAAGCTCGTCGAGTATTTGGAAATTTACTTGCGTTTTCAAGAAATTTACCGACATTTGGGCAAGAATGTCGAGTATTTGGAAATTCTACAACATTTTTTCTAGCATATACCGACATTCTGAGAATATCGAGATATTTTCTGACATTTGGGCAAGAATGTGGAGTATTTAAAAATTATGCAATGTTTTTTCCTGACCTATACCGATGTACTGAGATAAACGTTGAGAAATATTCGCTTTTGTATTTAAACGTCGAAAAATTTACCAACATTTAGTAAAAATGTCTAATATTTTGTACTTTTCAATGTTTATGAATAAGTTGGCTTACTCAATTTGACCCGAATTATGGTAAGTTGTATTGACATAAACCCAAAATAAAAGAGAGCAGCTCTTCTTTTGTATTTAAACGCCTATTTATGTCATGTGTATTGACATAAATCCAAATTAAATCTGGTGTTCACATATATATGGTATTGTTGGTTGTATAGTTGCTATGTATATATTCAATTTTGTGTATGTACAATACAATACATGGGTACTTATATGGTAATATAGGTCGACTATATGGGTGATACGGATTTTATATAAAGATAGAAGCGCTGATATGGGTTCAAGTGAAAATAGCTCCAATAGTTTTGTTTCCTTCCATAAACGAAATTTTCCCTCCCCAAAATCCTCTCTCCATCAATTTAGAAGTCTGACCTAGATCTCCTCTCTTTCAATTGAAGTCAAAATTGAAGAACAAGGAGCTCCTCTTTTTCGGCCGCCAGAAATCGATCGTGGAGCTGTCTCTTCCATCGGCCATTGGAAGTCGCCAGTCCTCATCTCTTTCAGCCTCCTCTCTTTCGTCCAGGTATGTCGTATTGTTTATGTATTTTCATATACATATACACTTCTTAATTGAAATTGGATTCCTCAATGAACCACAAACAAGGAGTGCGAGTTTCAGGTCTATCTCAGCAACCGAAAACAAATACCACATAAAACTAATAAAAATTAGGGCAGTTTATATCGGTGAACCTATTCCATAATCTTTTGTTCTAGTAGCTACTCAAGTGACACGACATCATTTTATAATTGAGTTACATTGTTTGACTTCTGATTATGATAACCAGATGAAGGTCTATTGATTTGCACAATCAGTTCAACTACGAAAACTCAAATGCAAACTCAAAACAAGAATTTACAATCTGACATATGGACGCATTTTTTTATTTGATTTTTAATTTTTTAAGATTTTATATTAAAAATCTAAGCTATATATTATTCACCTTAATGAGTCTGAAAAAATAGGAACTCGTAGGATTTTTGTTTGCACAATAACAAAAATTAGTATAAGTGTTTGACTCCTTAGAGTCATTCAGACATTTCAATTTTCCTTTCTTTCAACTTGTACGAGAATAGTGCCATCTATATCATTCATTCTCAAGGTCTTAGAAATAAAAAAGATAGGATATTTTAGGTATATGATAGTGAAACTGTGAAAGTGCAACGCTCTTTCATTACTACAAGTGTTCCGGACATGCATCGCGTGTGTAACTTAATTTTATTAGAACTGTTATACATAGATGAATGAATCGAGAAAGTAATTATTCATGATACGATCTTCTCGTTCTTGCTTTATTGAATGAATCGAAGACTAGTTCCGATACTTGTCAAAAGAATATTGCTTTAGAAAGGTTATTTAGATAGCTTGCATTCATCTAGCCTGTATTATATTGGTCTATGTCCAATATAATATATGGGTCTCTATATCTGGGAGTAATGGTCTGCTATGTGTGATACGGGTCTTTATTGAATGAATCGAGGACTAGTTATGGACAACTAATTTCTGACTGTGAATTCAGTCTTACCTCTATCAAATAGTTTGAAGTTGTTAACAACCATTTTGTAGATAACTTGTTGCTTAGGAATAACAGATCTATTCCATGACTGGAACATTAGAAGAGGTGTGTCAAAAAAATTAGACTAGCATGCTATTAGCTTTTTGAACGATAAGTTGCTTTGGCAAAACATGCATCTGTTTGAAGAGAAATTGCTCAATAAGTCTTGACTCGCCTACAATTATACATTGGTGTACCACTAAGGCTAAATTAGAGGGAAAAAAACAAAAGTTGTGTGGTAGTGCACCATTTCAACATTTTTTGTATTTCCCATCATTTTGCTTACTTTTTTTGTTAGTATTATTCAGGTTTTTTAAATCGGTTAGTGCAAAATTAATAATGTTGGTATCTCAACGGAGTAAGTAAATTCTCTTTAATTATTTATCCTTTTTATGGTTTTTGTGTGCCTATGGTTTGTATTGTTTAAAACTATTCCAGCTACTAATTACTATTTTGGTGTACTTTTTTTGTTTTTGTTTTGTCTAGTAATTCATTTGTTTGCTTGCCGCAGAACAAGGTGAAGATTATCTTTTTAGTTATTTAAATCACCAGCGGTGTTTTAGTTGACAAACATTATATACTTGCATATCATGATAAACCAAAATGTTACTAAGATGATTCATATTGTTTGATGTAGCAAAGTTTATTTCACGTTTGAACTCCTCGTATATCTTTCTATTTTTTGTTTATACAAGACTCCATGGCTCATGTTATTCTTCAAATGCAAACACAATTCCTTAAATGAAATCTGGTCAGTTTTCTTGTTTAGTTTTTTTCCGGTATGACGGCATGCACAGAGTGTGGATGTTATTGAGGAAGTAGGTTATCACTTTTAAAAGTAGAAACTAGCACCTTAGATTTTACGGCAAGGTTGGTGTTCCTTAACATGCCCTTCTTGACTTCGGGTGCCATCCAAAGTCAAATTCAATTTAAGGGGAAGAACACTGAATGATGCTGATAGTTGACTAGTCTAGATCTGAACACTCTTTCAAAATAAATTGATATTTATCCACTCTTTAAAAAAAGGCCCAAAAGCTTTCTTACGACTTATCAAATAGACTAAGCATGATGGCAAAGATACGGAGTAGATCGGTCAACCAAAAAATTTTCATTTAGGAATGAGGTTAACTTGGCAAATACTTTTTTATATTGTCCCACGATCTAAACTTCGAAACTATTGTGAGGTTAGAATTTCTTTTTCATTTCTCCTCTATTATGGTCATCAGTCTCACAACTCTACTTCACATTGAAGAACTCTCATATAGTCTTCACATCAGTTTCCTTGACTTGAACCCTTTAGGATGCACATTGACCAACTTGCATTACAGACATGCATGTCTTGTACATTAGAGATGGCAAGTTGATACAAAGCTCTTTCTAAATCAAATTTGCCAACCCCTAGCATTCCAGAAGAGAAGGTTCATTGGAATGCTTGTTGATTAGTACTTCCTCTCGTATTGTAGGGATTTGGTACTTAGTATAGCTTCCAAGTCCATCTTCTTGCCCTTCTTAACTTCATGCAGAGACAAAACATTCTACACTATATTATCAGATATAGTATTAGTTATTTCAGCGACCAAAGAGTCAGCTACCAAACATTCTGTAGTGGCAAAACATTCTGCACTATATCCTGCAGACATTTCTGTATCAGTCAACATTTCTAAAGCTACAAATCAACATTTCTTTAATTTGTCTGTATTATGATAATTATCCTATTTGTGTATCACTCAACTTAGTGATAATTATCCTATTCTTTAAGCTATCAGTCAACATTTTTGTATCAGTCAACTCAATTCTTGTTCAGCAGAAAATTTGGCGACAATTACTAACCTTTTTGACCCTTTCATCTCGATCAGCAATTTCTTTTTTTTTCTCCTTGTTAAAATCCTAGGACAATATTTTAGATCAGAAGGCTTGATGATAATATGTATAAACTTATTTCTCTCTACATGTGAATTAAGATAATGAGATTTTGAACAATGCAATATCAAGCTTACCAACTTGATAAAGATTTCATCATTTCCTTTCTTCAATGAGAGTTGCTGCATGGATTTTAATTCCTTGTCAATTTCAACTTTCCTTCCTTTAGCTTTCAGAGCAAGCAAGGCCTTCCGCTTCTCTTCTCTTATTTTCTCATACTCTTCAAGTGTCATCTCCTAAAAACTGACAGTGCAATAAAGCACATGTTAATATTTGTTTAACAAATTTAAACATACTTTCTGTAAAAAATAATTATTTATGGCTAGTATGACAAACCAATGCGCATAATACAAGGCTTGATACACTAAGAGTCGTATATTTGATCCTTTTTTTATTTGAATATTTGATCCTTTTTTTATTTTTTGATAATTTGTTTCTTTTTGGAATTGTTATTGTCAATATTTAAGTATTGTACATCAAGTTCAATCGCTTTCTTTATTTCTTATAACTTGTATATTGATTTTAAATTGGGTATTTGTTCCTGTTTCACTAAACTGATTTAATTTTTGTCTATAGTTGTGAGACAATGCCATTAGGTTGAACATACTTATGGACAAGAGCTGGATTAGTATACAAAACAAATGCCATCCTTTGTACGAGAAAGGAGCAGAAGATTTCGTAGAGTTTGCTTCAGCTAATAGACCAAATGCCGAAAGAATATTGTGCCCGTGTAAGAATTGTCGCAATATGATATATATGAAAAAAGATGATGTGGTCGAACATATACTACTAAATCGTTTTTTAGAGAGCTACACGGGTTGGACTTTTCATGGAGAGTCTCCGTCATCTTCAAATCCTTCTTGTGATTCTGTTGTCGGTGATGAAATACGAGAGATGATACATGATGCCTTTGGAATTCCTCCAACTGACCAAATAAACTTTGTGGACGACGTTGAGCATCATCCACATATGGAAGGTCCTGATGAAGAAACTAAAAAATTCTTTAATTTGATAAAAGAAGCTGAGCGAGAGTTATACCCAGACTGCAAGAAGTATTCAACACTCTCGTTTCTTGTTCGATTGTTGCATATCAAGTATCATAG
Source organism: Iris pallida (assembly GCA_029216955.1). NCBI lineage: Eukaryota > Viridiplantae > Streptophyta > Magnoliopsida > Asparagales > Iridaceae > Iris > Iris pallida. The sequence continues at coordinate 27,393,576 of JANAVB010022597.1, forward strand.
TGGATGGAGCGACAAATCCTTTACAATGTTGCTTGAGTTATTAAAAGATGCATTCCCTGAGGGTGTGATATTGCCGAAGTCCTTTTACGAAGCACGAAAATTGATTGCGAACTTGGGACTAGAGTATAAGAAGATACATGCATGCCCTAATGACTGTATGTTGTACTGGAATGAGACAGAATAAGAGATTGAATGCAACAGGTGCCATACCCCAAGGTATAAACTATTAAAGGTTGAGTCAGATAGAAATTCTAATATAGATCAAAAAAATTCTTGCGAAGGTGGTAAGATACTTTCCATTGATACCAAGACTTCAGAGACTATTTATGTCATCAAAGACAGCATCACAAATGAGATGGCATGCCGAAGAACGCATTAATGATGGAAATTTAAGGCATCCTGCAGATTCTTTTGCATGGAAAACATTTGATGAAAAATATCCAGATTTTGCTGAGGACCCACGAAATGTCAAGCTTAGCTTATCTAGTGACGGATTTAACCCATTTCGGAGCATGAGTATTGCACATAGCACGTGGCCAGTAATTTTAATACCATATAATTTGCCACCATGGTTATGTATGAAACAACCTTCTATGATATTATCGATACTAATCGATGGTCCTTATGGGCCAGGAAATAACATCGATGTTTATTTGCGTCCTCTAATGGATGAGTTGAAGAAATTGTGGGTTGGAGTAGACACTTATGATGCAATTAGTAATCAGATGTTTAAAATGCGTGCATCATTGCTATGGACAATAAGTGATTTTCCTGCATATACAATTTTGTCGGGGTGGAGCACAAAAGGTAAATTGGCATGCCCTTGTTGTCATAAATACACTCATTCTCGATGGTTGTCCAACGGAGGTAAGCAATGCTATATGGGCCATCGTCGATGGCTACCGGAAGGACATAAATTTTGCATTGACAAAGTCTCTTTTGATGGTACAATAGAGTTGGATACAAAGCCCACTCGACTGTCAGGAGATGAAGTGTACGCTGAAATAAAAGACTTCAATAATAAGTTTGGAAAAGATCCAGAGTCGGAACGTAAGAGGAGAAGGATGGTTAAAGGAGACGGGGCCCTAACATATAATTGGAAGAAACGAAGTATATTTTTTGAGTTAGATTATTGGAAGGACAATTTGCTTCGCCACAATCTTGACATAATATATATTGAAAAGAATGTGTGTGACAATGTGCTTTGGACTATATTAAATGTTGATGGAAAGGGAAAGGATAATTTAAATGCTCGTAAAGATCTAAAAGAAATTGGTATTCGTAAGCCATTGCATCCACAAAAACGGACAAATAACAAATATTATTTGCCGCCTGCGTGTTTCATGTTGGACAATAAATGCAAAGATATTGTGTGTAAAATGTTGAAGGAGGTAAAAGTCCCGGATGGTTATTCTTCGAACATATCACGTCATGTTAACCTTAAACAACGTATTATATCAGGATTTAAGAGTCATGACAACCATATCTTGATGCAAGAGCTTCTTCCTATTTTTTTGAGAAATGTTTTGCCTAAGAATGTGCTTGGACCGTTGATTGAATTGAGTAACTATTTTCGGACTATATACTCAAAAGTAATGAATGTAAATGATTTGGAACATGCTCAATCCCGCATTGCGCTCACGATCTTCCATCTTGAGAGGATATTTCCGCTTGCATTTTTTGATGTCATGGAGCATTTGGTCATTCATTTAGCAGAAGAAGCGATGATAGGAGGTTCACCACACTACCGAATGATGTACGCTATTGAAAGGTATGATATCATTTATTATTGTTGTATATTTATTTGTTATGAAAAGCGTTATTTGTAACTAGCCAAATTTCCACCATAGATACTTGTCCACATTGAAGAACTATGTGAGGACTCGCAATCATCCAGAGGGTTCAATTGCACAAGGATATTGGGTAGAAGAGTGTTTGACATTTTGCTCAAGGTACTTAAATGATATTGAGACCAAGTCCAGTCGACCGGTAAGGAACGATGACGGTGTATCCAATTCTATTGATTTAGAAGTGGGCCATAAATTAGGAAAGTCGGTGGGATTTGTACTTGATGACATAACATATGCACAAGCACATCGATATGTGCTAGTCAATACCGATGCAATTTCACCATTTCTAGAGTAAGTATGCTACATTATTATGTTTCCTATTTTGTAGCCATTTAAGACATTACATAATGATACAATGTTTTTCTATTACAGGGCTCACAGTATGTCAATTAGGAGTAATTCTCGTCTCAGACCACATGATGTGGACCGTATTTATAATGAAACATTTCATTTATGGTTTAAGGATCATGTAAGCAAAAAATAGATATTTAAAATCTTTTAATGTTAAATAGATTACCTCCTAAGTAAATTGCATAAAAGTTTTCCCCTTTGAAATAGGTGACGAAGTTGATCGAGACAGCTAATGTGGAGATATCACAAGAAATTCGGATGTTAGCTTTGGGCCCCCTTAAAAAAGCAAAAAGATTCACAGGATATATTATAAATGGTGTTCGGTATCATACAAAGGCTCGTGAGCAAAAAAATAACCACACAAAATAGTGGAGTCATGTTAAAGGCAATGACTGAAAGTTATGCAAGTGCAAGAGATAGAAATCCTACATCTGGAGATGTTAATTTCTATGGGATTTTGACAGACATCATTGAGCTCTATTATTCTAAAGAGTACAAGTTTGTTTTGTTTAAGTGTGACCGGGTTGACAATAGTAGAGGTCTCATCGAGCGAGATGATTTGGGATTCACACTAGTAAACTTTCGTCGTTTGTTGTACACTCGACAACAAGTAACAGATGAACCTTTTATACTAGCATCTCAGGCAAAACAAGTACTTTACGTACAAGATCCTGTCGAAAATGACTGGCAAGTAGTTGTTAAGACAAAGCCTAGAGACTTTTTGACGTGTTTGGAGAGCAATTATCAACTAATGGAACTATGGCAGATCAAACAGAGTTATGGAGTGATCAACATTTAGACGAGATACCGTTCACACGTGATGATGATATTAGTTGGGTTCGACAAGGTGTTGATGGAGTTGAAGTTGACGAGGAACCAAATGGGCGGGGTGATGAAGATGATTAGAAAATTACATATATCATTTTTTGTGATTGATTCTTTGTTTTTTTTTTTTTTTTTTTGAAGACTTTGTTCGAACTCCATACTTATTTTAGCTTATGTATGATGACATTGATCATTACTGAAACAATAAGATATATTTTAATTTATATTGAATGTGTCATATTCGATCCCATCTAATATGCTTATAACTTCAAAGTCATGCTTCTACTTCTGTAAAACATTGAATTGCCTCATACATGATTCAGTATCATCTCCTTTTGTTTTATAAACGTTTTCTTTTATTAAAAGATTATAATTAGTGCATTTTAAACATCCACACCAACATACTTCCCACAGTTTCTACCTGCACACTGCTAGGAAATTCCCAGCACCAAGTCTCCTATATCTACTGCTGCTAACACCCTGTGCTTCCTGGTATTACAACTGCTACAAAACCTCTCTATACTCTTCTCATATTGCACATAACTCCTGTAGCAGTGTTGCTGCCCAGCTGCCTACAGGGACTGCAGCATCCTGTTGGTGAGTGGGTTAACTTCGTCACCTATTTCTGAACAGGTATCTCATTCCTCTTACTGAAAATTGTCCAACGTAAATGAGATACCTGTAATATGCATTAAAGTAAGAATTTTCAGTAAGAGGAATGAGATACCTGTAAGAGGAATAGATTACCTCCAAACCCATATGTGATATATAACCATGCAAATATCAAAAGATTCAGTCATTAAAATAGTTGGTCGATATGCGCTTGGTTATGTATCAAGTCACACTCTTTATTCAGGCTTTTTTGTAGCATGTCCTATAACAATTTGTTTTTCTCTTACAATTTATGTTACTGATACCTCTCATTTTAGTTTCTCTTACAATTTATGTTACATTGCATATTATTTTACTGATACTTCTAAACTGATTTTTGCCATATTGTTACTACTTCAATATTTATACACTACTTCAATTCTGGTATCCTGATTGTCACTAGTAGCCTGATTTCCTGACCCTTCAATATTTATACACTACTTCAATGATCACTAGTAGCCTGATTTCCTGACCCTTTAATTCTGGCTTTGTCCTGACCAAGCCATATGTATGTTTTCCATAAATAAATTCCTTTATTTATTGTGTATCTGGAAAAATTACAACTGTGGGAATCTGATCTAGAAGACGATCACTTTATCCCTTGGACTATGCGAAGAAGAAAAGCTCTTAAAATTTTGACAGTAGATAACTATGTATCTGTACCATGAATGAGAAAAAGAACCCTATTTATAGAGTCAAAAATAATAACTGAAAAGATAACTGTCTTCACAGCCTGTGCTTAGTTGAAAATCACGCAGGATTTAACATACGCAAGGTTGTGAGCAGTTACTGGACGTGGCCTGTAACTGTTGGACACATGGCAATCATGCATGAGTCGTGTGCAAGTTACAAGACACGCAGGCGAGAGATCAGTGGCATGGCTGCCACGTACTCCAATTTGATGAAATCCACGCAGACTTGTTGAAGACGAAATCCACGCAGACTCGGGGTAGAAAGCTTCAAAATCCACGCAAACTTGGGGCAAGAAGCTTCAGGATCCACGCAGACTTGAGGCAAAAAGCTTCAAAATCCACGCAGACTTGAATAAGAAAACTTCAGAATCCACGCAGATTTGAGAGAAAGCTCAAAATACACGCAGACTTGAGATAGGACTGCCAGCTGTCTTGATTCAGCGTGCCTCGACTGACACAAAATCTCTGACAGTGATTGCTTTTGTCAGTCGCATTAAATGACAAGAAGCTCTTTTGGTACGCCAACTTGACGAAGGTTGAGTCTTACTGAAGAAGATTTCGAAAATCACGCAATAGACGGCTGTGATCTCTCAAATTCTGTGCATACGTGGCATACGAAGAGACATTCTTCGACTGTTGTGCTGTCAGTCATAATTACTCTCTGACAAATGATGAGCTGTCTCCCCAGCGTGATTTGTAAATATTGTCTGGATCAACTGAGCGTGACTTTTGACTCTGTCCTGATCAACTCAGCGTGACTGTCATTTTTAAAGGCCTACAAGACCCCCTTCAAAGTTTTCGAAAAATTGAAAAGACTTCAAAATTTTCGAAATACTTTGAAAATAAGATGATAAAATGAAATCAGTCACGCTGTGATGACTTTAAAGAGATATTTATTCCTAAATGATTGGACTGTTGGGATTCTGCGCAGTTAAGATCCCGTATCAATCTCCTAAATCGAGGCAAATCATGATGGGCCGTTTGGAATTCTTCATAAGCCTATAAATAAGCCATAGATTACTTCTTTCTTTCTTTACTTGCATTTGAAAGAGAGAACCCACAGAAGAGAACTTCATCTTCTCCGACGAACTCCTTCCTCTCCGACTTCTTCTTCTACTTTTTCAGCAGCAATGGCTCCCAAAAAAGCTGATGCTCAGGCCAAGGGGAAAGCCCCTGCGACTTCGTCGCGTGCCACAATTGACAGACTTCCTCGACAAGAAGTCCCGCAAGCTCCTATGCATCGTAAGTGATGGGAGAACACGAACTGTCGAAGATGATGAAGATGAACTCCACATAGAATTTTTTAGGATCTTATGATATTAAACTTCAAAAATATATCCCCCCTCCTTAGGGCAAAGGATATTTAATAAAGTATGCCCCCTCTTTAGGGTCGGCCATACTTCACATCTTCGTGTTTACGAAGCTCTGTGTTTCACGCAAAGGAGCATGGTTCTCATGATTCTGCGTGACTTTTCACGTTGGCAGAAATGTCCATGTTGAAATAGTCACGCAGCTTTCAGGATGACGCTGCGTGATTTTTCACATGTTGACAGAGATGTCAATGTTGAATTATTCACGCAGACTTCTGAGAGTCACCTTCTGGATAGATTAGTCTTGATCTGTCATTGTGTTTTTGTCATTTTCACTTAAATGTGATTCTGGCAATGATGCGTGACTTTCATCTTAATCTGTCCGGACTTTGCGTGAATTAATCATCCGCGTGAATAAATCACTCAGCATGTCATGGTGGTATATCCATATAGAGTCTGCGTGACTTTTTTGAAATTTCTTTCAAATACTGTAATACACGCATAGACATAGATATACTGACTTTGTCTTCTGTCATTTCCTGTAGTGAACATCCGAAGCGAAGAAGCAGATTTTGAAGGGTGCTTGAGTATCTCATTTAAGCATGATCTATCTCATATAACATTCCCTCAATTTGATCTTCCTGAAGCAAGACTATCACTGTTGGCCAATCAAGACCACACAACCTTACTCTGCTTGATGAATGGACAACCTTTCCAGAGTCTGGATCTGGTATCCCATAAGAAACTAGCATTCTTGTTCGGAGATGCTATAGCACAAAAATCTCAGCCGAAGGGCATCAGGGAGAAGGTGTGTTTCTGCTTTGAGGGGGATGTGAAACAACCCATATACTGGCCAAAGGTTTCCTGGGGCTTATCAATCATGAGACTTATGCATGCCAGCTACCCGAGAAAGATGTCCTGGTATTTGACAGAATATCAGCAGGCGAAGGTTCGTCTGTACCCACGCCACCAAGGGATATTATGGACTTCCCGCTCGAACCAGGAAGGACTGAAGAAGAAGAATCCATGAGGATGGCTGCTTGTAAATTTTTCGTGGGTTCCAGCAAAGAGGTTCTCAGTTCTTTTGCTGATCGCGTCTTCGAGAAGGACGGCAGTGGCCCACGTCCAAATGTAGAAAAGGATGATAGTGATCATGTATCATCATTCATGATAAAAATAAAATAAAAATTTTATTTCTAAACATGAAACTGTCTGATGATTACAAGCATTTACATTTATACATAGTACTTCTTAAGGAATTTTCCATTAATAGGCATCAAAACTTTTTGACCATCCAATTCTGAGAGTTGATAAGCTCCATTTGAGAAAACTTTGCTCACAATATAGGGTCCTTCCCACTTTGCGTCAAATTTGCCCTTGCTCATATGAGTCATAGTTATAGGACGTCTAACTGTTAGAACAAGTTCTCATTTTTGATACACCCGAACTCTGACTTTCTTATTAAAAGCTCTTGAAATTCTAGCTTGATAGAATTCAATATTCTGTTGAGCAGATAATCGCTTTTCATCCAGAGCTTCTAATTCTTGAAGTCGAAGATGATCATTATTTTCTGCAGTGAGTTCATTAGCGATTGCTATCCTTAAAGAAGGAATTTGAATCTCTAATGGAAGAACAGCTTCGCAACCATACACCAGAGAGAAGGGTGTACATTTAGTAGCATTACGAACTGTAGTGCGATAAGCCCATAAACATTTACCGAGCTTCTCACTCCAATTACGTTTGTTAGTAGAGACAAACTTCTTTAGGAGTTTAATGATGGTCTTGTTGAAAGCTTCTGCTAATCCGTTAGCTGCCGGATTATATACGGTAGAAGCCACATTGTTGATCCGGTGATCGTCACATAATCGAGTAAACTTCTGACTGACGAACTGTGGTCCGTTATCATGAATAATGCGTCGAGGAACACCAAATCTGTAGATAACGTGGTGCTTAATAAAGCAAATGACATTGGACGTCTTAACTTCAGACAAAGGAATGGCTTCGGCCCATTTGGAGAAGTAATCGGTTATTGCAAGAATAAACCGATGACCCTTGGATGACGGCGGATTGATCGGACCAATAATGTCCATGCCCCAAGCTTCGAAGGGCCATGATGCTGCCGTCGGATGTAGAAATTCCGAAGGTTGATGAATAAAATCTGCATGGATTTGACAAGCTTTACACTTCTTTGCATATTCGATGGCGTCTGATACCATAGTAGGCAAATAATAACCCATACGTCGAATACGGTCTTGAAGTTTTGGTCCAGGCTGATGTGCTCCACAAATTCCATCATGTGCTTCACGAATAATTTATTGAGCCTCATCACCGACAACACATCGAAGAAGTAAACCATCATAGGCTCGACGATATAAGGTCTTTGTTGTATGATTATAATAGAATCGGAGTGATCGTCATCTGATAGATGCTGCCTCACTCGGATCATCCGGAAGAATATCATACAATACAAAATCTAAGAAAGGAAGTCTCCAATCCGTATCCGTATTTTGATTCTCGGCTGAATTACTAAAGATGAATTCCATGCTGGAATCAGATGAAGATGATAAAGATTTACGACTAAATCCAAATCCTCTTGTTGTGTTGACGTCATGAGATGTTGATTCTTCAATGTCAACTGGAAGTCCTAGGGTCAGGTTATTTTCAAGATGAAATAATTCTCGATTGCGAACAATAATCATTTGTTGTCGTCTAATTGGGATAGCCAACACCGTTGCAAGATTAGCTAGAGCATCAGCTTCTGTGTTACATGCTCGCCTAAAATGTTCAATGAAGAATTCTTCAAACGAAGAAGCCATAATTAGAGCTGATCTATAATAAGGAACCAGATCTTGATGGCAGACTTCATAAGTACCCCTTATCTGATTGACAATGAGTTTAGAGTCTCCGTACGCCTCCAAATGTTGAATATTTAGATGTTTAGCGAGTTGAAGACCAATGAGTAATGCATTGTACTCAGCTACATTGTTTGAACACGGCTGATCGAGAGAATAAGCTCTTTGAATAGCAAGACCTTCTGGCGATACAAGAACGATTCCAACTCCAGCGGCAATATCACCATTAGGACCTATCCTTGAAGCTCCATCAAAGAATAGACGCCAAGTAGGATCTTCTTCTGCAATTTGGTTTAAATCTAGGACTTCATCTGGAATTTCGTCATAGAGTTTTGAATCTTCTGGAATTGAATGAGCAGCCAGAAAATCAGCTAAAGCTTGTCCTTTGACTGACTTCTGAGGAATATAATGCATGTCATACTGAGCAAGTAGGATTCCCCAGTTAGCTAATCGAGAATTCAAAACACTGGGTTTCTTCATCATGATCCGTATAGGATTGATCTTGGAGATGACATGAATAGTCTGGCCAATGATATAATGTCGTGTCTTTTGAACAGCGAACATCAAGGCTAGACATTCTTTTTCGACCGGTGAATATCGAGGTTCAGCTCCGGTCATAGTACGACTGAGATAATAGATGGCTTGTTCATGACTACTTTGATTCTTTTGAGCGAGTAACGCACCCAATGAATGACTCATTGCTCGAGTATATAGGAGAAATGGAATTCCTGAAATGGGAGGTACCAATACTGGAGGGCTCATCAGATATTGTTTTATATCATCGAATGCTTTCTGACATTCATCATTCCAGACAAAAGAAACACATTTTTTCATAAGTTTGTTGAATGGTCTGCAGCGTCCTGATAAATTAGAGATGAATCTCCTGATATAAGCGATCCTTCCTTGAAATCCTCGTAGCTCTTTTAAGGTGCGTGGAGGACGCATCTCTTGGATGGCTTTGATCTTCTCGGGATCCACGTGTATACCTTTAGAGGTAATGACGAAGCCGAGAAATTTATCACTAGAGACGCCTAAGAAGGACTTAGTAGGGTTCATCTTTAATTGATGCTTACGTATTAGATCAAATATAGTCTTCAAATCTTGGATATGATCCTCCTTTTATCGACTTTTGACTGCAATATCATCAACATAGCATTCGACTATTTTCCGCAAATGTTCACGGAATATAGTGCTCATAGCTCGTTGATAAGTTGCTCCTGCATTCTTGAGACCGAATGGCATAACTGTATAACAGTATGTACCGATCGGTGTTCTGAAAGAAGTGTGCTTCTCGTCATCTGGAAACATTTTAATCTGATTGTATCCAGAATACCCGTCCATGAATGACATCCGTTCAAATCCACAGGTATTATCAATCATGACATCAGTGATTGGTAGAGGGAATTCGTCTTTAGGACAAGCCGCATTGAGATCGCGGAAGTCTATGCATACTCTGATCTTGCCAGTCTTTTTAAGGACAGAAACTATGTTAGCCACCCAATCGGGATATTGTTCCTCTCTAATAAACCCGGAGGTTATGAGTTTATTGACTTCAGCTTCAATTGCATCCATAATGTCTGGACGAAATCGTCGCTGTTGTTGTTTGACCGGTTTAGCATTCGGCAAGATATTGAGCTTGTGAGTTGCAATTTGTGGATCAAGTCCTGGCATATCTTCATAACTCCAAGCGAAGACATCGATGTAGTCACGAATGAGTTTGATCATGTCTTGCTTATCAGTTTCAGAAAGACTTTCACTAATGAATATTGGTTTGGGAGATTGTTGCTGAGTAGTTCGACCTTTAACAGGAATTATTAAGGCCTCACTTTGTGAATCCTCTTTCTCCATAGCTTGTATAACCCTTGTATACTCTTCTTTGTACATTCGGGAATCATTGAAATAAGCTTCGACCCCATGGAAGGGATTTATATCAGCAACTTCTTTTTGTACTCTTCCATTGCTATCAATGTATTTAAAACACTGATGAAGAGTAGAAGGCACCACATTATTTTCATGAAGAAAGGGCCTCCCCAGAAGAAGATTATAGGATCCCACGATCTCAATCACATAGAAAGTGACTTTGGATCTGAAATCACCTATTTGAAGCTTCAGATGAATCTTTCCCAAAGGCTCGCTTCGGCTTTGATTGAATCCCAGGATAGTAGTAACCGTCTTGGAGAGTTTGTGAAGAGGGATTTTTAGTTCATCCAATAAACTCTTTGGCATTATGCTTAGAGCAGACCCTGGATCAATGAGGATACGATCTATCTTCATTGTATCGATATAACCGGTGTAGTAGAGAGGCCGATCATGTCGATTATCCTCCAATAGCATATCGTCTTGTGTAAAGGTGATATTTGGGATAATCTCCAATACACTGTTGCAATGTAAGCAAGTGGCAGGTTCTGTATCTGGCTTCTTCAATTGTGCAAGACAAGAATCAGCTTGTAGAAGTGCTTCACTTAATGTCTCCCGAGTCTCTTTGGAAAGACGTAGAAGTTTAAAGAGGGACATTCTTGCTGGAGTATTAGCAAGCTGAGCTAAAATGTCGAAATTATAAGGCTTCTGAAGTCTAAGAGGAGAGGACTTCTTGATTGGCTTATCAAACCGAACCTGTTGTTTGCCTTTCTCCAGAGCTGTAGGCTTGGGAGGAACAGGTTCAGTGGATGATTTTTCTTCAGGAGGAACATTAGAAGCATCTTTATCAGCTGGAGGGATATCAAGAGGATCCTCAGGATTCTTGGAATAATCCTTTAGATAAGGTTTCCCCGTTCGAGTAGCACTAACAAGTGCTTCTTCTTTCTCTTTTAGCTCTGTGTCAGGAATAGATCCAAGAGAAGTCATATGACATGACTTAATCTTTCCAGCCTTCTTGGACTTTCGAGAAGTAGGCTTTTGAGGAGAAGGCGATTCAAAATCTACCACTAGATCAGGATGGATCCACATGATTTCCCCTGTTTCCAAAATGATTGGCACTAATCCTTCAGACTGTGGAGGAGGAATGTTCACTATCTCAAGAGTTGCCTTAGGAATAGGAACAATCCTACTTTCAAGGAATTGAGGAGGAAAATCTTCGAATTGCATAGAGACGACGTTGGAGGTGACGGTCTTCTCTTTTGGAGTAAGAGAGAGAGCTCCAGATTTAATTATTTCTTGGATCTTTCCTTTCAGTACATAACATGTACGAATTGTGTGACCCAATATTCTGTGATATGGGCAGTATTTGGGATGATCTGTTTTACCAGCTTCATCAGGTTTCTTGATCTCAGGTAATTGTATCTTATTACCTTTCAGCAGACATTCAAAGATACCAAGGACATCATCGTCATCGAAAGAGTATTCTTCTTTGGGGCGAGGTGTTCTTGGTTGTTGAGTTGTAGAAGTTTGAACAGTTGATACATCTTTACTCTGAAGATTAACTTCAAGAGTTTCTTTTCCCTTGCGAGCATTGTTTTTATTGTTAGTACCTTGACCTATTTCTTTAGGAGTCATCTGTACTCCTAAACCTTTGAAGGTTTCAGCACTAATTTCTGCGGCCTTGGCACTAACTATGAAAGAAGGCCAGTCTTGGAATTGAGTGGATCCTGTCCACATGCTGATGATTGGCAACAAGTTTGATTTGCATGTGTCGATGGTGACAGCATCAGGAGTTCCAAGAGGCATCTTCAGAGCTTCTCTTCGAAACCGTTCAATGTACTCTTCTGTAGTTTTATTATTTTTCTGCTTGATTCTAATAAGAGCAGACATTGTTATGTCATTGAGCCCTTCATAGAACCGTTCAAGAAACATCTGTTTGAAACCGAAAAATGAGGTAATGCTCCCATCTGGGAGACTTCTATACCATTCATAAGCCGTTCCCTTGAGACATCCAACAAACACCCGAGTAAGGAGGGCGTCGCTTGGTTGCAGCTGATCAGTCATCACTTCAAAGTGATTAATAAACTGACTTGGTGAAGTGGTTCCATCATAGAATGAGATAGTAGGAGGCTTGTATTTAGGAGGATACAATACTTGCTTCCATTCTATCGGATAAGGTTGTTTGATGCCTAACCTTTGTAAACCATCTTTCTGTTTGAATGCCTCGAATTGAGTTTTGAGATTCCTCAATTCTTCATTAACAACTCCGGAAGATTGTGGAGTTGTAACTTGTAGAGAATAGTTGGGAGGAGGAACAGCATTGTAAGCACTACCTCCAGCTCCAGAGAGACTAGGGTTTGGTTGAGCTGGTCCAGGAGTATTGGATTGTACTGCTGGAGGAACTTGTACTGGACTCATATCAGTGTCAGTTGGTATGGCATCTGGTACAGTCTGTCGATTTTGTATCTGTGTTGCCATGAGTTCATACATCGACTTCATAGTATCAGCCATAGACTTCATTTGTTGTTCCAAAGAAGCAATTCTTTGATCTTGAGGAGTCTAGGAAAAAGAAGGTTCATCAGTATTCCCATCAACCATATAAGTCGTGACTGTACGAGGAATTATTGATGAACTGGTGGATGTTGTTTGTTCTGAATCATTGCTTTGTGCATCAAAGTCAATTATAGGAGAACTACTCCCAGTAGGAAGATGTGGGAAGTTAGATTCTCCAAGGAATTCAGAATCATCTTCAGAGATCAAATTTCTTTGACTAGAGGCCAGGACTCTTGCTCTGGTATTTCTATATACTCCATCTGGACTATCAACTCTACCCCCAGCATCCCGAGAGGTCATATTGACAGAAGCAAACAAAGGCTCATCTTCATCAGGCATAGGTTCACACTGAATCCGATTGAAGACAGATTGTCGTTTTGTTTGACATCTGCATTGCATTGTGACTCTTGGCTGGAAGTCACATTCATGATCAACATGGTCATAAGCCATTGATTGACATCTGCATTGAATTATGACTCTTGGATAGAAGTCACATTCAGCATGGTTCTTTGTCACAGAATTACTCCTCCTTTTCTATTGAAGATATTCTCGTAAATCTGTTTATGAAGATTGATGAGTATATTTTCTGTTCTTGGGTCTTGATGGCTCTTGATTATATAGAGAATGATTAATATGAGCCACATAATTTCTTGCATACTCTGCATCCGGATCTTTTATCCTTGTTTCCAACTGGTATGGTTTCTTAACACCAGAAGTGTTAATTTTTGTTCTTAGATCAGTTGGAGGTAACACATTGGTTTTGGAAACATGGAGTTTTCCTTCTATTGATCTGGATATTTGCAGAGAAGGAAGAGTTGAACCACCCCCTTGATTAGGAGTTGGTAACAGACCTTTTCTAGACAAATTCTGTGCCCAATTCGAAGAAGTCATAGAAGAAGACATTAAGGAATGTTTTTTCTTAGACTCATTCAAGTTTTGAGACAGAATGTCCAGAAGGAAGAGTAGTCAAAAGACCATCTCCTTTTCTTTGACTAACAAAATTGTCAGTCAAAGTTGTTCCTGAAGTAAAGACTACAGGAGCAGAAGAAACAACTAAAGAGTTATTCTTTTTCGAAGGGACTTTGTGTGGAAGACCACCCCCAGTTCTAGTAGAACTTGTCAAAGAAGAAGAGATAGCTAAAGAGCTATTCTTCTTAGATGAAATACACGCTGAAACAGGCTTGGTTAAAGAACCAGTACTGTTGGCGTGACTTTTGACTTTGGAAATACACGCTGAAACAGATTTGGCTAAGGAGCCAATATTGTTAGCGTGATTGTTGATTTTAGAATTACACACTGGAACAGACTTGGCTAAGGAACCAGTGCTGTCAGCGTGACTTTTGAGGTTGAAATTGCACGCTGGAACAGATTTGGCTAAGGAGCCAGTACTGTCAACGTGACTTTGAACTTTGGAGACACACACTGGAACAGATTTGGCTAAGGAGCCAGTACTGTTAGCGTGATCTTTGATTGCTGTCATCTTCGAGCGCACAAGAGTGTGCGTGCTTGCAGTAGAGTTCTTGCCAGTGTTAGGAGTAGACACTGTGGCAGAGACTTCACCATTGGCTGCCAACTGATTCTTAGGGACATAGACAGAGTGTCCCTTTGACTTGGCAGTGATGATGGAGGCTGTAGTGGGCTTACCACTCTTAACCCGCTGCATTTCTTCATAGGCGAGTTGATCGAATTTGATCGTCATCACCTTCTTCGTCGAGCCGATTGACGAAGTGTCGCATTGAGTTGTTGCCATCTCAGAAGAGGAGATGGTTTTCCCCAGCAGAGTCGCCAATTTGTTTTCTATAAATAAATTCCTTTATTTATTGTGTATCTGGGAAAATTACAACTGTGGGAATCTGATCTAGAAGACGATCACTTTATCCCTTGGACTATGCGAAGAAGAAAAGCTCTCAAAATTTTGACAGTAGATAACTATGTATCTGTACCATGAATGAGAAAAAGAACCCTATTTATAGAGTCAAAAATAATAACTGAAAAGATAACTGTCTTCACAGCCTGTGCTTAGTTGAAAATCACGCAGGATTTAACATACGCAAGGTTGTGAGCAGTTACTGGACATGGCCTGTAACTGTTGGACACATGGCAATCATGCATGAGTCGTATGCAAGTTACAAGACACGCAGGCGAGAGATCAGTGGCATGGCTGCCACGTACTCCAATTTGATGAAATCCACGCAGACTTGTTGAAGACGAAATCCACGCAGACTCGGGGTAGAAAGCTTCAAAATCTACGCAAACTTGGGGCAAGAAGCTTCAGGATCCACGCAGACTTGAGGCAAAAAGCTTCAAAATCCACGCAGACTTGAATAAGAAAACTTCAGAATCCACGCAGATTTGAGGGAAAGCTCAAAATACACGCAGACTTGAGATAGGACTGCCAGCTGTCTTGATTCAGCGTGCCTCGACTGACACAAAATCTCTGACAGTGATTGCTTTTGTCAGTCGCATTAAATGACAAGAAGCTCTTTTGGTACGCCAACTTGACGAAGGTTGAGTCTTGTTGAAGAAGATTTCGAAAATCACGCAATAGACGGCTGTGATCTCTCGAATTCTGTGCATACGTGGCATACGAAGAGGCATTCTTCGACTGTTGTGCTGTCAGTCATAATTACTCTCTGACAAATGATGAGCTGTCTCCCCAGCGTGATTTGTAAATATTGTCTGGATCAACTGAGCGAGACTTTTGACTCTGTCCTGATCAACTCAGCGTGACTGTCATTTTTAAAGGCCTACAATGTATTCTGGCTTTGTCCCTTCAATGTATACAGCAGAGTGTGTGTGTAGTATTAATTGCAAGGATATGCAAATGAATATGAAATGCAGGGCATATAAATGATGCAATATAATTTGTGCAGTACCTGAATGTATAATGTATGTATGCTATGGTACCAAGATATGCATTAGTGAAGCATTTACCATGTGGCCAGATATGCAATAGTACAGTTAGATGTGTTGTGAAGAATGTATGTAGGTGTTGCAACTTGTGCTGTGAAGAATTTACCAATATTAGCATTCAATTGTTCAGTCCTCCTTTTTGAATGCCAGCCCATAGTAGCAGTTAGCTAAATGGTTCAGCCCTTTGATCACTTTGTATCGGTCTATACTAAACCCTTAATATCCAGTCCCCAACTTATGATCAATATCTTTTCTATATATTTTAGTTTTCATTTGGGGTTAAACCATTCCTGTTTAATCTATATGGTATAATACAAATTCTCCTTTACATGTTTATTTCACTTGGAATGTTAGGTTCAGTCTTTGATACCATCACATTCAGTCCCAACTCCTAAGTCAAGTATTCTATTGTGTTTCATTTTCCTAACCATGCATTAGTCCTTTTCACTATTGTAACAGTCCATCCAATTGTTCAATCCCAATATTCCCCATTGATCAGTCCAGTTGAAGTATTGCTCAGTTAAGTATCAGCCATATAATTTCTTAATGGCTCGAGCTTACCTGTCTTATTGTCAGTCTTAAATCATCTAAGATTCAGTCCTCTTCCATCACATATGTTCTGTCCTGCATATCCACATCTTGGTTCAGTCCAAATACCTTGTATCAAATCATATGGTGTTGCTCATCCTTCAGTCAACTGTTCAGTCCATACACTCATATGTATCATGTCCCCTTGTCCATTGTTCATCCCTACTTTGCAGTTCATGTGGATATTGAGGGGATGACATGTGTATCAGTAAATTTGTTGAGTATCAGTCCACTTATCCACGACCACTTCATTTCTTAATGTCCTGTCTATTATTCTTTTTACAGTCCATTTTCTCTTGTACTGTTCAGTACAAGTTGTGGCAGCCCCAATCCTCATGTATCAGTTAAGGATACAAGTGAATTCTAGTCCCTAACACCTCTTTATATACGCTGTCCCCTGCATCTTGTATGCTCTGTCCATTTAGCTAACTGCTACTATGGGCTGGCATTCAAAAAGGAGGACTGAACAATTGAATACTGTCTAATCTATATCTTATTCTTTGCAATTTTTTTCCATTTTTATCTTCTCTTTTCATGCATTACCTGCCTTCTTTTGAAACCCTGTTCATAAATACTTACCAAAGAACTTCTCATTCCCAGTTGTAAACCTGGAACACTGCGTTGAAAAGAGAATTGTTGTTCTGGCACTTTAAGCTTTGCATCTTCCATAGGCTATTTGAGCCCCCAGTTGACCCATACGAATCAAAATTGCAGTGCATTTTTTCTTGGATAGTCTGATAAAATCTACAATACATTTTTGCCATCAAAACTTTACCTTTTTGCATAATTGTGTTTAGTTGTTTATAAAGTGGTATGTGGAAATAAGTTGATGGTGTTATATTCTAGTTGATGTTCATTAGACTACTTCGCTACTATAGAAAGTTGTATGTTTCATCAAGATACAAAAAACTATGTGGGGTACAATTTTTTTTAGTATCACTATATCCTGTGTTGTATGCTAATATTGGTAAGTCATCTTTTATGAGTTCATCTTTCTTAAGCAGTCTCTCATCCTCGTCTATGGCAACAGTAAGTGTGAGACTGCACACTCTCATGTTCAAGTTTGTTTAGATTATTTCTTAAATAAAAGTAACATATGATCTACTATGCCATCATGCATTTTCTCTTATACATTTTTTTATTGTACTCAAGCTAAAATCCCATGGTGTAACACCCAGTTTTTCAGATGAGGGTAATTTTAAAATTTTGTAATTATATTATTATTTATTAATATTTATTTCATATTATAATTTTTGGTGATTTTTAATCATTTTTAAACTATTTAAAAACTGTTTTAAGTCATGACTTGTGATTTTGATGTGCTTCCAGTGAAACCCTAGTGACTGCATGACCTAGAGCCTGACCACGTCATTAGGATGATTTATTTTTACTTTTGAGCATGAGGGTATTTTGGTCATTTGGTCTCCTTGAATTATTTTATAAATTATTACATTGGTGATGGTTAATTTGACTTTTGACTAGCTGTGACTTAAGAGACTGTCCTAGATTTTGACCTTGACTTTGGTGACTTAGTTAATATGGTATGGACCCTAATCTAACTCAAGTTGGTCTTGGTTGACTTAAGTTGGCTAAGTTTCATGAAGAGAATAGGAGGATTTTTGCATTGGACCAAAGGCTAAGGACTTGAGCTAGTTAGCTAGTACAACTTGGCCCATAGCCCATTAGTGAAATTCTAACCCTAATCCTTTCCTTTATGACCAGCCACTAGGTCATTCCCTTCCCTATAAATAATCTCTTCCTTGTTCTTGCCTCTTTTATTAATTTTTTTTCAAGTTTGAAGGAAGAGGTAAAGAGTCATCTTCCCCAATCCATAACTTCCTTATTTTAATTCCTTTTTGGCTCAAATCTTTTGCATTAGGTTCTAATTAATCCCTACTTTATGTTCATGGAGAAAAATCTCAGGTTTGAATCAATTTGGAGATCTTGGCTATTAAGGAGATTTCCCCCCTTTGAAGCTTTTTTATTGAAAGTTCAACCAATAGGTAAACCCTCATAATCACCGTTAAATTTTGATTTCTTTGCATGAGTGCATAGCCCTAGGAGTCCCCTAGCTGCTAGCATAGGTTTGGTCTCGAGTCGTGTCAATTTCGTGTCCGTATCGGACACGTATCAGTTGTACTGCTGTATGTTTGATTAAATGCCACAAAGGGTTTAAAATTGATATTTTTGAAAAGTGTTTAAATAGATTTGTTGTATTATATATATATATATATTGATTTTGTGATTGACTGAGCACGAATTCGTGTCTTGTCGTGTCCAAATCTATGTTGGACACGCTGCGCGCTGGCCCGGTCGAGTGTCCTGCTGCTCGAGCTTCGCAGCGGACACGACACAGCTCGGCTTTGCACGAAACTTGGTGAGCTCATGGGGCAATGTCTGCGAGCATGCCCCCAAGGTCCCATTGAATTTCGTACAGTGGTTTGGGAGAAACCATGGCTGCACTGGCCGTGCGAGCGCGATCAGAGGCCTCTGATACGTGTCTCGTGCTCAGGACACGCATGTCGTGGACACGTTGCAGACACTCAAGGATGTTCCCCTATCCTAGGCGAACCCTAGGATACGAGCACGAGCCCTCTGGTGTCGTGTGTCGTGTCCTAGCTCGCGTTGCACCTCTGCACGAGACCGTTGACACTGTAATTTACTGATACTTGGTTTTCAGCATTTGGACACGTCGTGTAAAGACCCTGATTTTTGAGTGTATTTTTTTATTATTTATTTTATACGATTAGATGATTGTATATTTATTGTATTGTATTTTCTTATTAAATTATAATTATAGATGTACTTTTTCGTGTCTTTGATTCTTGGAGCTTAAGACTTGCCCATCTCTCGAAACGTTCTTCATAAGTTTTGTAGTAGACAGGATGACCTTTAATTTAGTATATCAATTCCCATCCAAACTTGTCCCCTAGCATTCTTTTGACTTCGTACAACTTCGGGTCAAATTTAGGTAATTAGATTATTTACCATAATTCTATACCTAGCTTCCCATGTGAGTTCGGAACTCGATATAGATCAAAACCATTTGACCCAACATATGGTTTGACTCATTTTGAGCCTACAACGCACATGCTAAGAGTGTGCCACTCAATCGAGTCTCCATGTGCTATTTAATTGCGAATGGCACAAGAGACTTATTGGTTGACTCTTAGAGTTCGATTAAATTAGAAAATATATTTGGACCCTAACCTAGCCAACCCCACCTCGTAGGAAGCCATGTTAGGTTGCCATGACAGTATAATTATTATAGATTTATTTTGGGATGTCATACAGTCAATTAGATTTAAATACAATTTTGTGTATATGATTATATTTATAATAGTCTAATATTATATATATATATAGCCTTAGTTATGGTTAAGTTTGAGATACATATCGACTAGGAATTTTGGCACGGGTAGTGTAGTCGTGTACTTTGACTAGTCTATTATCCATGATAGGGAAGACCGAGCCATAGGTGTGTTCTAACTAGGAAAACCAGGCCAAGTTGCGACTTAACCTCCACCGATGATTTATTTATTTAATTATTAGATTATTGACTTTCTAGGAGACCCGGTTGTACCAATTTAGCCCCGACTTGACCCGAACCCAATCCCAATCTAAATAGACAATTAGTACTCTCAAATACCTTCATGTTGATATATATTTTGTATATATATTTTATTAATATTAATATGTTTTCAATTTTGGAAAGTTTCTATTTATAGAAAGTGTCTACGTGTAATCCTAGTTGACATTAGTTTATATTTGACCAAAGTCCAACCTAAACCTATGTAGGCATGTTGGGCATTAATATATATTAATAAATATATATATTGTATATTTAATTCAGATTTAGATTGTATTTATATTTAGAAATCTAAGTAGTTCCATATTATGAAACCTTTTATTTAAATCCTCAATCAATCAATTAGCCAACTCATCAAATAACCAAACCAATCCATGTGGACCCCACATATGACCAACCAAAGATTATTTTCATATAATTTTCATCAAAAAATAAATTCCTACATTGGCGGGCCATGCCATGCATGGAAACACCCTCCTACATATATAAACTCAACCCATAGGCCCATATATATATCAACCCTTATCAAAACCCTAACCTTAACACCAAAAACTCTTATTTATCACCCAAGAGCAGCTCCTTTACCATTAATTTCGAAAATAGCATCCCCTTCCCTCTACTACATCATCCCCTCCATCACATAACTCATCCTCCTCCATAAAGGCTCCTTCTTTCATCCTTCTTCCATCCAAACTCCACCAAACCAACCCTAAAAACTCTATCTTCTCCATCAAACCATTTAGAACCATTTCCAACCCCTCCAAAATCATCAAGAGATGATTATCAAGCAAGGATAGCAATAAAGGTAGGAGCTTTAGCAAGAAGAAACCTCCACAACCCAACTAGCAATGACTTTTGGTAAGAAACCCTAATTTTTTCATCTCAAACCTATGCTATAAATCTGTAGAAATTATGGTATTAATTCTGTAAAAATAGTGTTTTGATGTCTCTTGATTATTATTTTCACCCATAAAAGATTCATGAATTATGATAGCTATTTTCATGTTTCGGTAGAGCCAAAACTTACCACGTTGTGAAGGAACTATAAGTTTCTGTAGGAATTTTTCAAAACTGAATTTTATGTAGGTTAATATATTTCAATTAGGATTTTTAAGCATTTTTTCACGAATTTATCAATTCAATTCTGGTCGGGAAAATTATAGGTCAAAACTAGTCATTTTCGGGTGACTTGTTGACCTAGAAGATTCCAAACCATTAGTACCGTGAAACCTTTGCATCAAAATTTCATATTCTAATATTTAGGGCATTTTAATTCTGTTTAAATTGTATTTTTGAGAATTTTCATAATTTTAGATAATTAATGAAGTTCTAGACAAATTTTGGGTAGACTAGTCGACCCGCTAGACAACTAGTAGTATAATTCTTTAGAAATATAAATTCTAAAAATTCTGAGATAAATCAATAGAAAATTAGTTTAAATAATATTCTTATGATTTTTATATAATTTTTAAGTATATGATTGAAGTAGCAACATAACTGACTAATTGGGAGTTGGAAACCCAAAAACTGTGTTCGGTGTCTCGTGAAGCCTGTGTGTGATTGTATGGGTCTAAAGGGTTCCACGAGAAATTGAATATAATCTTAAAATATTATCTTGACTAATTAAGTCATATTGTAAGTTCATGAGTAGTGGATTAATTTAGTTAATTAATTATCTAGGAGCGTCGGGTTCCGGCGGCGTTGACGCGGGAGCGACGTTTCAGATTCGCAGCGCGATACCAGGCAAGTACACCTTGCCAAACTTTACAGTATTTACATGCATATTCTATATTGTTATCTCTTTCCAGTTCTACTTCATATCTTTCATTCATGTTTATGTTACTTCTACTTTCTTATTTTACGTGCACGTTCCTTATTGAGTCATCTTATGCCGTTATTGTTCTACGCGAGTCTTGTGACGATTTTGACTAGTCTTCTACCTTCGCCCTTGAGCTTGACTTGACATGTAGTCATGATTGATTGATTTGACATTAGCCCTGATATCTCTAGGACTGGGAGCGTACAATGGCGTTACGGTATTAGAGACTTCTTATCGACTTGTTATCCCGTCTCTAGGTCCGGGAGTATCCCATGGCATTACGGTAGTAGAGACTTATCTTTTTTCTTGAGGTCGGGAGCATCCCATGGCGTTACGATATTGAGACGTCTTATTGATCATTTCCTATTTTTCATTCCTCTACTTGTTATTCCTATTTTCTTGCATGTTATTTACTGTACAGTAGGCATGTATATTATGTGTCTTGCTAGTCCTCTGAGGACCTGGTGATCTCTCCAGGTATTAGCTGAAGATATGATACATTGATGGATGACGTTGCTACACCAAGACTACAGGTATATTTAGTTGATATTTTATCGTTCTCTTCCGTAATTAGATTTGTCCTATATTATATTACTTGGACATTGCTGCTGTATAGCCTAGTTTTACAAGCTTTATCTTTTATTAGAAGCTTGTTCAAGATAATTGCATTGGAGTCTGGTCCACTTTATTGTATATTATCTTTTCTTGTTACTTGTATTAACCGGTTTGCTAATGTCTGACCAGCATTAGTTTACTTGGTTTATACAAGAGTTTATCTTCAGTGGATTGAGATATTTGTAGATTGCTTTAGGAAACCTGACAGCTTATACATATTCGAGCTGGGCTGGAGTCCTCTCGATGCGTAGCTGGCATGTATACGTATCCTAGTCCTACCTATTTTGGGACTGGGGCGTTACACGTCGTGTCCACTTTTGTGGACACGACACAACTTGAATAACACCCTGTCATGTGCACACACCTATACCAACCATTGATTTTGAGTTTTAATTGTTTTCGAATGTGAAATGTGGTTTTGGAATACGTTCTGAATAACTGGTTCAGTCCAGCACAAATTTTCCTAGTTTTGAATTCGATTAAATGTTGAATTGTGATAATTCGATGATGCTGATGTAGGTACATGTCTGGGATAAATGATTTTTACATAACCAGGTTTATATGGATGCATAAATTGGTTGAATTGTGGTTTTCTAGGATTGAATGTGTGGTTTCAAGTCACATTCGAATTCCAGTTGGTACTTCCCTATATCAGTGGAAATTCGTATGAGGGTTGTAATGTTCAGTACATATTTTATGGTTTTAGACCTTGTTTAACACCCAAATGTGGTATTGGACTCTTTGAATTCACTGATTTCAGTTTTTCCTACATCACTCTGACACTTGCACTTTAGGTATCCTGAGAACCTGAGATGCACTTTGATGTCCCATTGTACACTCATACACACATTTCTAACTGTCAACACACACACACACAAAACTGAGAATGGACACTCATGCCTTGACACTCCACATTCACTGGTACATTCATTCACACTTTACTTGACTGCACACTCTGTGACACCACCTCACTCTTATGGACATGCTGGCACTCACCTCTGATACATGCTAGACACCCAGACACACATGTTCACGTTTACCTTGTGACACTCTGAGCACAGACCAGACCATACATTCATGGTCACATTGGCTTAGGTTTTGATGTCTGAGTTGGGTTTGGGACACAAAATTGTTACAGTTATGGGCCTGGCTGATACCCTACACATTTATGTTAGGACTTGGTTGATATAGTATAGATAATGGTTATCTAGAATATAGTGTTAGATATTAGTCTTAGTTGGATTCCAGTTTCTTAGTGTGTGAGTGAGAGTATACATGAATTAGGTAGGATATCTGAGTTGGGTTGGGCTGTGGCATTGCAGTGGTTGCTTGATAGAGCAATTGCTTGCAATTAGCAGCAGCAGGGAAATAGCCCTAAGATGTATAGCAGTATGGCCTTCCTTTGGCCATGTTTCCTGCAGTGGATTAGGATCCTGATGACTAGTGAAGACCCTTCAGTCCTCATTATGGTCAGCCCACAATGTTAGCACTATTCCAGTTTCCTTATCTCTTTAGTATTCAGTTTACATATCAAGCATCAGTTAGATAGGTAATGTAGAAGAGAGAGTCTACTGTAGGTAGGAAGAAGGGAAGGGCATGAACAGCAGTAAGGTGAGGCAGGGCCTGTAGGCCAGCACTTAGTGTGTCCAGTGAGGTGTGGGTGTGCCATGAGTGTGCCTAGTGCTCAAGAATGTATATAAGTGTGAATGCTTGAGAGTGTAAGGAGTGGGAAATTGTTATGTGTTAGGGTTTAGGAGGTAACTTGAATAGGTAATGTGTTGGAGTGGAATCAGTTGAGGATATCAATATTTATATCCTATAGCTACATGTAGAGTATACATTAGGCATGTGTGGTTGAGAGCCCACATTACTTGTGGTACCTATATATATGTAGATTATACATATATAATTCCTATGTATATATTCATGAATATATAGTTGATGGATATATGTAATAGATAGGTATATATATATGGTTTTGTTTGATAGGCTTATGTGTGTCTAGGGCTATAGACATTGGGTATATATGCATAGATATGTAATATGATATAGATAAATATGGTATCCTAGGATATGTAAGTCTATGGTTTAGATTGAGTTATCTTTACTATAGAGTGACTTCACAGTTAACCACCCTAGATTTGACCAAGGTTTGACCCAATAATTCAAGTTTGATTAGAGTGTTGACCATGGTTGACCCAAGTTTGACTTGGACCTAGTTTGACCTAGACAGTTGACCAGGTTTGACTTAGAGTTGACTTTGACCTAGTTTGACCTAGAATTTACGTAGATTGTATCGTAGACTTCATTTACCTTATTTTAAACATGTTATAACATGTACTGCTCTGTTTAGGACACTGTGACTCCGGTGCAGACATCTGATATTTTACTACTCTTTTCATAGTAGCAGGCGAGTACATTCTCTGATAGTTCTTCCATTTACTTGTCGTTTACTGTACTTCAGTTGTAGCTAGTTCTATTTGATTCTATATTACAAACACGATTTGATATTATTGGATCTATTTCATGCGACACTCACTTATTCGTGTCTGGCCTCTATTTCTGGAACCACCTACTGGAACCACCCTGGAATCATTTACTGGAACCATTCGTGTACTGGTTGGACTTATACCTATTTTCGTGTCGGGTTATGGATTTACTTGTACTTGCTGGGCGGGGAAATATTGGAATAGGCATGTGAACATACCCAAATACTGGAACTACTCCCTTGGAATTATACTGGAACGATAGCCATCCCATACTTAGCCGAGTGTGCGGTGTGCCGTATTACCTACAGCCGTTCACATGTCGATCCCGATATTTTAAAACACACTGTTAGAGTATAGGCTGGACTCACCCTGGAATCTTTGATCACTGACTGGACTCACCTTATACTGGACTCGTCTTGTTCTGGAATCATCTGGTATTGGATTTACATTGTCTGGACTCACACATGACTCTTATTATACTGTCTGGACTTATATCATGCTACTCTAGTTCAGCTAGATTATATTTACAGTCTTCATTGCCATGTTTCTCTTCTTGTTTAGTTACTTTTCTTTCCTTGTACCTTAACTGTTCTCTATATTATTACCTGTATAAAACTGCCATGATTCATCAATATAACTGTCTATAACTGTTTTATAGTTATCTGTCATTTACTTGGGATTTTTTGATGAATTATACTCGTTCCTGTCCTGACTGGACCTGTTGAAAATATTACAGATGATTGCCCTGAGGACATTTTCCCTACTTGCCTTGGAGCAGGAGATGGCTTAGCTACCTTTGGCCCCGACACTCAGGAGTGATCGGAGACTAGCTAGTAGACTTTGTTTAGTTTTTATGTTTTAGAACTTGAATTGTAATAACTTGAGATACGAGTTTGTATTTGAGTTTGTTTGAGATATTATTATTTAGTAGTTTATAAATGTTGTTGTTTAGTCTTTAGTTATAGACTTCTGAGTTATCTTATCGTGCTTAGACTGTGATTGAGATTTCATTATATCTATACTTGTCCTCCGTTCGGAGTTGAGATTTGACAAGTACATTATATAATTGCGTGAGTGGTTGATTAGATAGTAACCTAGGACAGCGTTCTACCGCCGATACTGTGGCGTAGGCTGGACGTCGTTACGTACTCGTACCCTCACATTGGGTGCGGGTCGTGACACATGGCGACAAGTAGACGCAACCAATTGAATAGGGGAGCTATGCCTACCGTTATTGAGGAACAAGAGCAAGTAGGTGCCAACACTGTCATGGTCGAACCTCCTTTGAATTGGCCACCTCCTACTATTTTCAAGGAGGAGGAGCAAACATGAGTATTGTTCGGCAACAACGAACAACTAGAAGATCAAGTGACAGGTAATAATAATCTTAACATCACACATATTTGTGATATTAATATTATTGAAGTTAAACTTCAGGGTTTTAATATTATTGTGCATTAATTATTTTTATGTTGGCCTATTTTATACTTAGACCCGAATTCCAGCCAAGAGGAGCATAGACGAGTCTGTGGTCCAACTTTAATGCATAGGGGATGGGCAGAAGATGGTGGCATTCTAGAGATTCATTTCAACAATCTTGGCCAACCAATTGAGGAAACATGTTCCAGACTTGCGTCAAATTTAGGGGTTCTAGCACGAAATGGCCACCTAGCACCTTTAACTTACCTTGATTGGAGGCATGTACCAGACATTGGGAAGGACGCAATTTGGACTCATATTAAGGTAAAGTAGATGAATAACCACCTAGCAATATTAAATTACTTTGTGTTGCAATTTACATATGTGAATAATTACATGATTTTTTTCTTTACATTTCATTTAAATAGAAAAATACGAATGCCACGAACCAGATGAGAAAATTTATGATGGCGTCTGTCAGAAGAAAATGGAAGGAGTGAAAGACCGAAGTAAAGCGTCAGGGTTATACTAAGTATAAGACTAATGAGGAACGGTTGAAGCATTGCCCCCCAAGGGTCGAGGAAAGTCAGTGGCCAAGACTCATCTACTATTGGGATTCTGATAAGGGAAAGGTATATTTGTATTTATGGAAGCAATGTTTTTCGGTTTATCATAATATTTTATTTTTATTTTTATTTTTCTTTCTACCAGGCCAAAAGTGAAAAGAATAAAGCCATTCGTAAAAATTGGACAACACCACACACATCTGGTAGAACTCCCCATACTGAAGTTAGAAATAAGGTAGAACAAATTTAATTTAATTTATTAGTTCATGCATTTTTTAATGTGCCAGGAAAGCAGGTTTATTACTAATAATTTGACGCATTGATTCTTTATACTTATAGTTGGCTAAATCCATCGGATACGAGCCAACTCGTAGGATGGTATACAAGGAGACACATGTAACTAAAGGGAAAGGGCTAGTAAATGAAATAGCAGCTAAGGCAATTGTATGATCTTACTTCTAATTTTATTTTATTTTATTATTTACACTTTTCATAAGTTTATCTAAATTATAGTTATGTTTATATGAACATGAGTTGATTTTACAGCAAGAGATGGATGAACTAGAAGCAAAAAATCCAGAGACCGGTGTTGCACGAGATGATATATACGGGCGAGTTATGGGACGTGATAGGCACGGTCGTGTGGGGACATATGGGCTCGGTGCTACCCTGACTATGGTATTCGGACCATCGTATAAACTATCCCAGGATGAGAGGAGGGAGATTGAGACACAACAACAACAAGAGTTGGAGAACCTGCGACGTGAAATGGAGGCTGAAAATGAAAGGGTTCGTCGTGAGATGATGGCTGAAAATGAGAAAAACAAAACTGAAATGAAAGAGCAGATGGAACTCCAGATGCAAGAAAAGTTATCTGCTATGGAATATCGGATGAATGATCGAATGGAAGCACAAATACAAAATTTACTTGAGAGTCATCTGCGTGATATGGGTGCTTTCTCACAATCTCCATGCGATGTATCTTCTGGCACAGAACAGGTTAGAATTTATCAACTATTAGATGTATATGAGCTAAATTTATTTGATGGATTGCATGTAATATTTTCTTGTATTTATAATGTTAGTTTTTTGAAAACAATTTTGAGCGCACATCACCTCCAATATTGCATCAGTCAGCACATATACAATTAGAGGTTCAATCAAGAAGACAAACACAACCATCAAAGCGAATACAACTGCAACCACCAAAGCAAGCGCAACTGCAACGACCAAAGCAAGCGCAAACGCACACTGTACCACGATCTCAACTTCGAAGCTATTGTGAGGTTAGAATTTTTATTTCTCCTATATTATGGTGATGAGTTATTAAGATTTTTTTTATTTCTCCTCTACTAGTAGCATGGCTTCTCTTTGTTGGCAGTCTGCAAATTCCTAAAAATTATTAAGATTCTCCTTGTTATATTTAACTTTCTACAGTTTTTTTCAATGTTCACTGAATAAAAATTATTAGGATAGCTTGATTCATTTGGGTTAGCAAATCAGTTTCTTCTCTAGGTTATAAAACTCCATAGTCTTGGATAACTTATAGGTAGTTCCTTCTCTTCATGAATTTAAAAAAATGGAAGAGTACACCATATATATATAGCAGTTCCTCTTTAAATTAAAGCATTGAACTTTGACATTTATATTAAATATCCTTAAATTTTACTCTTCTTTTCTTGTGTTCATTAATTCAGGATCTCATGGCTATGAAGAGGGCGAAAAAGAACTGATTAGTGGAGAAGGTCAACTTGCAGAGTAAATCTTAAAAATATTCATTATTTACTCGTATGTCCTAATTTTAATTTCTTTTTTTTTTACAGGTTTACATGCATGGTCAAGTTACTTATATGGATTCATGAAGATTGTCTAATTTTTACTTTGAATGAACTTGTATTTTGATGAATGAATAAAGATATAAAGATTTTTTACATAGACAATATTTTGATTTACAATAATTTTATATTAATATTCTGTTCAATTGTTTGGTGGTGGATGCATTTACATGTTTGTGATGGGATCTGAAATTTTTATATGTACAAGAACATTTATATTTTGTGCGATTGTGGCAGATATTTTTAACTAATTTTTGTAACAAATCCAGTGGTTAGGTTAAACGTTGGAAAAATAGTTAAATTCTAGATATGTTTGTCCAATTATTTGAAAATTATCACCCATTAACACAACTCCCAACATTTTGAAAAATTGTTGGAAAATAGGTTAAATTTACGACGTGTTTAGTAAATTGTTGGGAAAGTACCATCCAAAATTATATTTTCAATGCTTGTGGAAACAATATTTTCAATGTTTGTGGAAACAAGTTGGAAAAAACCAACTTTTTTTAGAAAAGGTTGGAAACACAAATCCAACCATTTTTTGGGAAACGTTGGAAAATCACAACCCAACGTTTTCTTCGACAAAGGTTGGTCAAAATAATTCTAACGTTTTATAAAATGTTGGAAATAAGTTACGTATGCCAACGTTTCTATTGTAAAAATGTTGAAATTGTTAACCATTTTTGTACTATTATTGACGTTTATAAACGTTACTGCAAACGTCGTCTAATCCCTATACCAACATTTATTGCAAACGTTGTAAATTCCCAACTAGAGCAACGACGACGTTTGCATAAATCATTGGACAAACGTTGGCTAAACATATACCAACATTTTATTCAGATTTTACAACGCTTATAAAACGTTGGGATAGGCCAACTTTCTTGTAGTGGCTCCACTCAGTTGATCAAACAGGTCATCGATCCGGGGCAGAGGGTAATTGTTCTTGATGGTGATGTTGTTCAGCGCCCGGTAATCAATGCACATCCGTACGGTTCCATCCTTCTTGGGCACGAACAAAACTGGTGCTCCCCAGGGTGAAGCTCCATCTCTGATAAATCCCTGGGCCTTCAGTTCGTCAATCTGGTCCTTCATCTCCTTTGCCTCCTTGGGGTTGACTTTGTAGCATCCTCAAGAAATAGGGGAAGAGCCGGGAACTAGGTCGATGGTGAACTCCACACCTCGATCCGGGGGCAATCCCGGAAGGCTATCAGGGAAGACGTCCATGAATTCCGCTATGATAGGATGAGGAGGCCCGGGTTCTTCGGTGATAGAGGAGTAGGTAACACTCTTCATGTCTTCTGGAGCTCGAGAGATTTCAAACTTCGGTTCTCCTGGTGGGCTGAAGATTACACATCCTCTGTGACAATCTATCAGTGCATGCTGCTCACTTAACCAGTCCATCCCTAGGACTACATCATAGTTGGGTAAGGGCATCACAAGTAAGGGTGCTAAGAATTTGTGGCCTGAGATAGTTATGGGGCAGTTACATGTCTCGGTGATGGGTATGGGTCCACCACCGGTCATAACTCTACATATCATCTTGCTAAATCCCGTAACTAGGTGGTGTGCAGAAATAAACTTTGATGATATAAAACTGTGTGATGCACCAGAATCAAATAATGCTAGAGTAGGATGTAAAAATACATAAATGGAACCTGTGATGACATCAGTGGTGGGTTCCTGCTCTAGTTCTTGCTCATCTGCTGCTAGGATAAAAGCTCGCCCGGTCTTCTGCTGATGTTGTCCGAACCGTTGTTGCTGAGTGGGTAGAGGAGCTCTTTGCTGAGTTACTCCGGTCTGGGTGAATGCTGTGGGGCAGTCCCTCACTTGGTGGGTGGAAGACCCATAAACTAGGCAGTATCCCAGTTTTTTTCTGCAGATGTTCGCCTGATGTCCTGGCCTCTTGCAGAAGTCGCAGACAGGTATCTTTTTTTGAGGCGCTCTGTCACTGGTCCTTTCCTGATGGTGCTGCTGCTGATGGAGAGGAGGCATGTTGTTGTTTTTGTGGTTGTTGACGTTGTGCCTCTTCTGGTTACCCTGGAAGTTGCTAGTTCCAGGATACTCCCTTTTTGAACGAGGTGGCTGGCTCTTCTCCACATTCTGAGCTCCTATCAGGATCTTCTCGTACGTTTTGGCGCCGCCTGCGATCACAGGGGTGTGAATATCTTCCCTTAGTCCATACCTGAATCTCTCAGCACGATCCGCGGGGTCAGCAACCAAGTTCTTGGCAAAGCGGCTAAGTCGACCGAACTCTGCCGCATACTCTCCAACCGTCATGTTCCCTTGCTTCAGATCCTGGAACTGTCTTTCCATCTTCCGCAACTCTGATGTTTGGAAGAATTTCCTGCGGAACAACCTCTTGAAGGTGTCCCAGTCAAGCTGCTTGTCCTGGAGTCAGGGTTTATTCCGATACCAGGTGCTTGCTATATCTCGCAGCTGGAGTCCTACTACTTCGACCTGGAGGTCGTCTGGTAGTCGAGCGACGCTGAGGAGACGCTCCATGCTATCGAGCCATTCGTCGTCATAGATGATTCCCTCGGTTCCTTTGAAGGGTCGAGGGTCCTGCTTCTTAAAGTTCTCGATATTGTCGACCTTCACATAATAATATGTCTCCTATCAAATTGAATGGCCTTATTGATACATAAATTAACTCTTAGATTTATGTTTACCTTAGCAGGCCTTGGTTCCGATTGAGCTGCTACTCCCCTCTCGAGGGCAGCTATAGCCACGTTGTGGACATTCTCCATGCCTTCTCTCATGATCGCGGTCTGATCGCGAAAAGCATCAGCTTGGGCTCTTTGGGCCTCAAGCATTCCTCGTAGCAGGCCTACGAGCTCGGTGGGGTCCACGGGCACTGGTGGGGCAGCTGGTGCGGGCACTACCGCAGGGGACTGCAGCTCAATTCGGGGAGGTGCAGGTTCTGCCGTTTGAGCTGTAGTAGCATAAATGATGCGGGGTGCTGGTGCAGCGTGGGGAAGGTCAGTCAGCTGCAAATGAGGAGGGTCTGAGCGTGCTTGAGGAGGTGGGGTGTGATCGGTAGATGACCCCTCATCGTCAGCAGGGCCGGAGCGGGTGGTCTTTCCTTTGGCCATACTCTGGAAGGTTTAGGATGCAATACATAAGCAAGGTAGCCTACCAGTCTATAACAAACAAAAATACTTACTTATAGTATATTCCGATCCTATGTTGTGACAAATTAATGTTCTAGTGTTCTAATTGTTTCTAGATATGTTTACCTAAGTTGTTGACCAGGAGACCTGCATGGGCCACCACTAAAAATATGTCACGACCCGATCCCAAATTGTTGGGTCGAATCGAATCATGCCCAGCCTACACCGTTGTGAGACGGCGGCAGTTAAGTTGTTTCTAGTTGCAAGGATCTTCAACAACAACTATACATTTGTCACAACACGAATATACGAAAATTTTAAAACTTTTAATATTCAACAAAGAGAAGTATAACTGGAAATGAAAGTACCAAAATAAAATACTGAATTCAAAATCTACAAACTGGCAACACTACAGGATATAACACCGGGTCATAGTAGCTATTGTACAATAGCTCAGCATCATCAACATCACCTATTGGGGGGGGGGATCCAGTCAGGAAAGGAGTAAGTACGAGTACATATCCGACATTCTAAATAATAATGGAAAGATGCAATTTTAAACAGTTGAAATACTTTGAACAATATTTCCAGCAATTTTCAGCAATTCAGTATTTGAAACAATGTGATTTGAATAGGTAACGTCTATGACCGGTTTGAGTTGTACAATAGCATCCTAGCGATGCGATACGGCTTAACCCCGTGTATAAGAGGGGTATGCTCGCGCAATAATGCAATATGAGGGTATTGGTCATAAACGCTACACTACTCCCCCAATATCCCCACAATCAATAATCGAACTCAAGGAGAGAGTTCCGTGTAGCAATGCGGTTTAAGCATGCAACATGACAATTACTAATTAAAATGCAAGAAAACATAACCGTAACTTGCCTCTGTTTGTATGACTGGATCGGGATGTCGGTACCGGAAAGGAAGTCAAGTACGTCCTCAAAATCCTAAAGTTTGAGAATCCTGACTTAGAACCATAATGAGCCATATCTAGTTGTGCTAGTTGCAATTTCTAGAAACAGACCCTAGTCAGGTTTTAAGTTATTAAATTAATCTACCGAAATCCGTCTAACGTCGTAAACTACATTTGTTATCAATTAACAGGATAAACCGATTACTAATTTATTGAGAAAATAGCAATTACCGGTTAATTGGCAAAACTTGGTATTTTAATAATATATCTAAAACTAAGTTTTCTTTAAATGATAAAAACATGAACTTGTTAATTACTAGTAATTGATTCATTTTAATTAAATGTGAGAAATCTTTATTAATTTTATGCAAAATAATTAATACTCAATTATAATTATGCGCCTAGCTACACCAACAACAAACCCAGAAAAGAAAATAGAAAATTTATACTACACAATTACGGGGCCACAAAAAATAAAGAAAAACTGGGCTTATGCCCTTACAACAAAATAAATAAATTAAATTAAATAGCTGAGACGAGCTCTGAGTGCCGTGAAGCGGTCCAAACAGAAGGCCGAGGCCCTGCACCCAAAATACTAAAGGCCAGTAACCAGTTCTAAAATAAAATATAATAAAATATAATTTATAAAAAATGGGGCGTCTCAGACTTGGTCATGCAATCTCATGTTGCTGGCTAACGCCTCAACGTACAGGAGTGTCCTGTAGCGTTTGCGTTTTGCTGAGGCTCATCCGACCGATACGATCGTCGCCTAAGGGGATATGGAAACCAATAAAACCAACACTTAAAACCAATCAGGAAACCAATTTAATAAACGGTTTGCAAAGACCAGGATTTTAGAAATAGGTTTCGATATACAAAAATTACTGAACATTATAAAGTACTATTTTGAAATACTTTTACAAAAAATTTGGGCAACACCTCCTCTGTAACTAGGACGATCTAGCCACATAGGCGGTATAAAAAGTCCCGTATGGATATACATATAGTTTCCAGCCTTCTGAATTCCATCCAAACCAAAACACATAACCACCGCACCAAAATAAATACAAATGCCAAGGAAAATAGTCTACAGAACCAACTAATACCAAACCAAGTAACCGATCCACAGAACCACATAATACCTAAGCTAAGTAATAGTAAGCCACAAAACACAACTAATCAAACCAAAGCCAAAGAAATAGTCTACAGAACTAAAATCCGAGCCGATACAGCACGTACCCCATACACAATGATAAAGCCGATCCCCATGACGGGGTCGGGACCGCGTCATCATCGACTCTACGACGGGAGGGACACGGGGTCACGAAATTATACCGCAGGTGCTCGGCTAGAGCTCTCAGATGTAAAAATAGAGGAAAGAATCCGTGCGGACAGCGGGATTCGCTCAGGACAGCACGTACGGGAACGCAGACAGTGCACAGACAGCGTACAGGAGCCGCGAAACAGCAGATCGGGGACCAGGGTGGACCGATCAACGGTACGGAAGACCGCGGGGCCCGAGGTTGCGGGCGGAACAGCGGCACAGGGCCGCGGGATCGCCGAGGTGGGCGGTCGGCCTGGGCGGCCGTGGGGCGCGCGTAGGGGGTCGGCGACGTCTAGAGGCGGACGCATCGAAGGGGCCGAGCGGGGCGGACGCGCGGGAGGCGCACGGGGGCGGCCGGAGCGGGGCGGTCGACCGCGGGGTCTGGGCGCCAGATGGGACGGTCGGCCGCGGGGATGATGAATTTCTGGAGAGCGAAAGAATTAAGGAAGTGAAGAAGAAGAAGAGTTTAAGAAGGAGAAGAGATGGTGGAGTGGTGGTTCTATGAGGGAGAGAGAGAGAGATTTGTGAGGGATGAAGAATGGTGGATTTCCTTTATGGGAATATGAGAATAGAGTGGGGGAAGGGGAGGTGATTCAGGTGAGTGAGGGGAGGAACTTGAGTCGTGGGAGGAAAATAGGGAAGTGGGACTTGGTCATGTGGGAAGGGGTCTAGGAATGGGTAGCTTAGGAAATTTTTTTTTTAAACCCTCATTCTATTTTATTATTTTATTTATATATAAATATTTCTAAAGCCAAAAGATTTTTAAGGGATGGATTCGGGACAGGAAAACGAAGCCAGGCTCGGCTAAACAATCAAAATCCAACTTATTTTTGAAATAATAATTTTCCTAATTCGACTAATAATATAATAGTAGTAGTAGTAGTAGTAGTAGTAGTAGTAGTAGTAATAATAATAATAATAATAATAATAATAATAATAATAACAACTAGCTAACTAAAATACTCTGCTGCAATCCAAATCCAATTGACAAACAAAAATGCAATTAACTTCCGAGAATCCAATAATTCAATAAATTTCGAAATTCTGGGTTTCACAAATGTAAAGATACTGATACTTTACACAGGCAAGTTTAAGGAATTATATATTGACACTGAGAGTTCATTCGACAAGTAAAGAACAAAGGCAGGTTTGATGATACTGAGATTCAGTGTTGTGCTCCTCTTCTGGAGAATTCAAATATTAAGTAGATACCAAGTGTTGTTCCCGAAAAAGAACAAGATGGAAGAATAAAGTCCAGTGACGGAAGTTCATGTAATAATTTCGGAATGCCTTTTGTTTAACCCTGAAGTTGTAGTCGAGATCAGAGGTCCACACAAAAGTTTCTCTCTGACTGTTCTCGATTCCAAAGAAGAACTATATCCAATATTTTTCGATTACAACTTATAAAAATCACAAACCAACAAACTGAATATTCTTCCTTGCAAACGTAGTTACAACTGGACATAACAAATTTCTCGTTTTTTCTTGCAAACGTAGTTACAAACAGACATAACGGAATACAACTTGTAGAAAACTAGAAGAGGAGGAAGAAGAAGAAAACTCTTGCTCGGGTGATGAAGATCACCATTGCTCAAAGCAAGATTCGGCTCCACACGATCTGCTTCCAGGAACCAGCAAGTTCAGATATAAACTTCTGGAATGCTCGTTGTCACCTCCTTTGTGGACTTGCACGAACTCTTCTGGACTCCAATGGCGACAGTGGAAAAACTCTCTTCATCTTTCAATTTTGAAGTAAGTCCTCAAAGAAGGCACCAAGAGAGTATTTATAGAGTAGGGAGGAAACCCTAGCCCTAATCCTGGCCGCCAACCAATTACTGAAAGATAGGAACGAATTGAATTCAAATCCCACAAAAAATTGGATCTGAATATTTGACCCAATCTTTCCATAACCGTTCAAATCCTGCAATTAGCGAAAACATGCGCCAACGACGCTATCTGCGCATATGCGCCCCACCACCACAACAGTAGCTGCTCCTGCACACATAAGTCAGCAACGCAACAGCCCATGTGAGCAGCCATGCAGCGATGCATGCGCGTATACGCGTAATCACGCATAGGCCCTAGCCCGCTTATGCGACTCTCGCATGAAATGAGCGCAACAAATGCGCGCAAGCGCCATGCGACAATGCTAACGTCTGCTCATGCGCATATAAGCCAACAGCGCAGCAGCCCATGCGCGCAGCCGTGCAGCGCCGTATACGTGTAAACACGCATAGTGGCGCCTAGCCTGCTCATGCAACTCGTGCATAAACGAGCACAACAAATGCGCACAAGCGCCAAGCGACGATGCTGATGTGCTAAGTACAAAATTTGCCACTTTGCATCTAAGTCCGAGATTGGGGCTTAGCTCCAAGGAAATCTCCCATGAGTTTGACAAAAAGCATAAATACTTTCTTCAAGGAGTTAATCATTTTTCTTCGAAGGAAAACAACCCCACATGGCACTCACATGTGCCCAACCACATTCCATGTGCACACCTCAACAAAAATCAAAGAATTACATTGAGATACTCACCAATTGATGTAGCCAATGTGTTGACTATCTTTTCTAGTCTAAAGGCAAAAATATCAATACAAAGTTACCAATCATTGTTTGATTATTCCTAGATTTGATAGTGTTAATTGATTGGTGTCCAAGAATCAAGCATTTGTGTATTTTACATAAATTAGTACTGACCTAAACCTTCTCTAGAGTCATCTATGGCTACAATCTGTTTCCCTCAAAAAGTTTTTCCGTAACTTGTTGGAATTTTCAAATTTATCAACTTAGTCCTGCATTTTCTCATATTTTGAGCTCAGTGTCTCTACTATTTAGCATCATTATGACTTGCTACTAAAGTTAGAGACAAGTCATTGTATTGGCAAAACGCTAGATGGCTACATAAATGTTTTTGATCTCGAAGCATGGAGAGAAACAAACGTCACACGATGTTATCAGCATCTGCTTAAACTGTTACTCTCTTTCTTTTTATTCATGTTCTTCTTTTTTTTAGATGCCCTCCGGTGCTGTGTATTATTTTGTGGGTACATTTCTTACTTTGAGTTTTCCTGGCCTTGCAGAACCGGAAATCTAGGTTTGCTCTTTGGTATTTATTAGGGTGATCCTAAGTCTTATTTGCATGGAAATTTTGTAGGACTCTTTGTTGACATATTATTTGCATTTATGATTTTGGTGCACATAGATTTGGCTATTGGCAGTTGTTGCGAAGTATGCTATAAAAGAATGAGATTTAACTGCAACGGATATCTTACTTGTTACTTACTGGTTCAGATAGACACCCTAGCAAGGACGAAACCAGAAATTTAACTTAAAATGGACTAAGTATGAATTGACTTATATATATATATATA
Source organism: Iris pallida (assembly GCA_029216955.1). Lineage (NCBI taxonomy): Eukaryota > Viridiplantae > Streptophyta > Magnoliopsida > Asparagales > Iridaceae > Iris > Iris pallida. The sequence continues at coordinate 27,431,077 of JANAVB010022597.1, forward strand.
TATATATATATATATATATATATATATATATATGAAAAAAATTGGGGTAGGCTAGAGTAGGTGCACCCTTGCCTAGTGCTTTGTCATTTGTTCATCTTTGTTGTTGTTGCATGGGTTGACATATTTGATTCAAATAATTTTTGCAACATCAGGTTTTCCAATTGTAAGGTATTGCACGTACTGTTCCAAAAATGTTTCATTTGCTTCATATGAACACAGCCTTAATGACCAAAACATTCCTGTGCATTGACCGGACCGTTCCAGTCCAAATTTGATCAAGCCGATCCAGGACAGATTTCAGGCTGTCGGGCCCAACAAACAACTTGACTAAGCCACACACCTGCGAACAATTTCTGGAAGAAAAAAAAAACAGTACTCATATGCTAAAAAAGCATTACTAGAACATATTTATTGTGACATTATTAACCTCCAGCCACATATTTATTTCTCAAACGATGTCTTTAAAACAAGTTTCAAAGGCGAAGAAGCATCAAGGATTCATTCATCAGGATCACAAGTCCTCAACTAGTTTTCTGAGGTTCATGCAGGAGGATCCCCCTTCTTCTACGGCCTTCCGGCTTGCCAAGCTCATCTCTCTTACTCTTGCCCTCACTCTCTTCCCTTCCTCGCCTAACCCACCCATGAGGCACCTCACTCCCCTCTCCAACTCCTCTGCTGTCACGAAGTTGGCATTCTTCCTGTCCACCTTCAGCCCCACCGCTACCCCCAAGTCTCTAACCATCTCGACCTGGTTCAAGTGTTGCTCCGCGTACAGAGGCCAAGGGAGCATTGGCACTCCAAACCACAGGCTCTCTAGGCACGAGTTCCACCCGCAGTGGGTCACGAATCCCCCCACCGCTCGGTGGGAGAGTATCTCTATCTGCGGGGCCCAACTAGGCCACACCATTCCTCTGTCATTTGTTCTCTCCAAGAAGCCTTCGGGCAGGATCTCGTCGAGATTTGCATCAACGATTTTGCGGGTGTTGCCGTCGAGTACCAAGCTGCGGACGCACCACAAGAACCTGTATCCGCTCTTCTCTAGCCCTGCTGCTGTCTCCCTCACCTGTACGTGTACATCCGTGAACCACAGTTCAATACTATAACCAGTGGCGGAGCCATTGGTTAGCTCGCAGTTTTTTTTAATAGTTTGTTAGAGCATCTCCAACCCTATTGTGAGGTTAGAAAAAATGGTTGCCACATTGGAATGACAAACTTTCATTTCAAAAAATTTTATCCAATGCAAATGTAGAATAAAACATGAAGTTGACATGGCAAAGACAATATGAAGTTGATTGTCTAGATCTAGATAATGCACTTCACAATGACTTTGTCTCCACATCATCAATTATGAATAGAAATACTTATAAAAAAGTTGAAGAAGTGGAGGAGTTGCCTTGGAAGTTGGAAAAAATACTTTTAATTGTTTCCTCAATACTTTTGCATTGGAGAGAGTTTTTCTATCTCATTGTCTTTTGAGATATAGTTTTGCCACATAAACAAGACATTGTCTTGTGGCTCATGCCACATAGGAGTCACCTAAGACTCACAACACTTAACAAGACAATAGGGTTGGAGATGCTCTTAGCTACATGTATATTAGTACAACATGTGTACAAAGCTCCAGCCCACCGCAGTTGGTAGTTGGTTACTCCTTAATGCATACTCTTATGTGACTTTTACTTAGAATTATAAAGCTATAAATTATGCTACATGTATATGAGTATAATTGATGTGGCACCACAACACAAACATTTTTGAACGTTTTAGAGCATCTCCAACCCTATTGTATTGTTGAGTGTTGTGAGTCTTAGGTGGCTCCTATATGGCATGAGCCACAAGACAATGTCTTGTTTAAGTGGCAAAATTATATCTCAAAAGACAATGAGATAGAAAAACTCTCTCCAATGCAAAAGTATTGAGGAGACAATAAAAATTATTTTTTCCAACTTCCAAGACAACTTTTAAGACAACTACTCATGTTCTTTCTTTTTTCTAATATTTTTTATTCATAATTGATGACATGGAAGAGAAGACATTGTCAAGTGCATTGTCTAGAACAAGACAATCAACTTCACAATGTCTTCTTTAATTTTTGCCACATAAGCTTCACAATTAACTTGACAATTGCATTGGAGAAGAACTTTTGAATAAAATTTTGTCATTCCTATGTGGCAACAACTTTTTTCCAAAGTCACAATAGGGTTGGAGATGCTCTTAGTGTATTTTAGAGCATCTTTATTGTGTTCGGCAAAATGCATGTGCCCGTTAGGGTTGAGTAATATGTGGTCAAAATTTGCAAATAAATTCGTATAAAGTTTTAAATACAAAGCAATATAACAGACTGATACACTATTGTAAGCTTTGATACACCAATGCAACTTTGCATGTTTGATATCTAGAAGGCAATTCTTCAGGGCCATAATGCTATGTTTACATGCTTTGATATATTATCTTAATAAAATTGACACTTAATGTAGTGTCCCGCTCCTAGCGGTTCACTATGTAAGGCTTGTGGCTTGGCTAACTCGGTCGGAACCGAGTATTGGAAAAACTTACCGTCGGCATCGAATCGATCACGGACAAGTGCATAAGAACCTTTCCAACTAATGGATCGGTTTCTCTTGAAATGCGTCCAAGAGTTTTCTCTGGATGTTTGCTACTGGTTTTGTTGCTTGGTTTTGATGGATGCTTTTCTGAATGATTTTCGATGATTTGATTCTTGTCCATTTTCATCGATTTGCATAGCATTCATTCTTGAGAATTCTGAGAGAAGAGAACACTACGAGATGGATTATTAACCAAACTTTTGGTGCCAATGCAGACTGACGCGTGACGGAAGGGTAAGCGTGCAAGTGTTCCTCTCTCTCTCGACGATTCTCTAATTTGGTGAGTGTGGATCTCTGTGGTGGTATTGTCCCTCTCGCTATTCCTTCATGCCAACTAAATAATTGTCTTGCAACATCCGTTGATCGATATCAAGATGCTAATGCCACAAGTCAATACCACTAAGATGCTAGAGATCGAACATTGAAATGAATTGATATTACTGCAATGAACTGAAATGAATTGATGCCTAGAATGATGGTTATAAGATGCTAAGAATGATCATGTTGCCTATTACTTCAAATATTCTATGCGCATTGTGTATATCGAGTCGGACACACATTCGCCTGACTATGGACAACTTGTATACAAGGATTGAGCAATAATTTCCTCGAACGGTACAGGGGCACCGGTACCGATTCGGCCTAGGAGGAAATAATGAAGTGCTTTGGGGAACATGAGTAATGCGAGACATCATAGAGACTAGCTCCCTACTGTGCTGTCATCTCATTATCTTGAAGTCCCAAATGCAAATGAATGAATGAAAAAGAGTCCATATGGTTTAACAACACCAGTGGTCACATCGTGGAAATGTATGCTAATCAATGTCTTATACAGGGACGGTAAGTATATTATTATTATCCAGTATCTTATGCAGGAAAGCTGGATTCGGCCAATGGTAAAGTAAACATGGTTTTATGAACTACCATGTCATTTGAATTGTGATTTACTCTAAATGTTGCCTGTCCCTAATAAGTTCATATCTTTAAAATGTTTGTCATTAATAAAATGTTGGTTTAGCTGAGTGGGCCAACGGGGCTCACCAGCGCATTGTTATAATATGCTGACCCCTCCTCCACAGGTACTGGAGAAGACTCGGGCGTACATCGCAATTAAAGCTTTCTGAACTGCTGTTTCCTTTCAAGTTGTCTTCTCTAAAAGACGCACAAAGTATTGCGGAGTTTTCAAAGATAGCTGCTTCTATTTCAAGTACTAAAGGGGCATGATGTATGGAACGGGAAATTATTTCATGGCAGCCTATCAGTTGTACTTCTTTTCATGAATCAATGTAGCCGAAAAGGCATTTCAAATATTATCGAGAAAAGTTGTATTCTGACTACAATCATCAATAAAATGAATATTTTCTTCCTATTCCGCTTATTCAATGTTTCCGCAACTGTGGCTTATTTTTCAAATGTGATGAAATGATATAAATGTGCATGTTCTAGCCTTGTACAAGTGCAACTCCAGACTTGTACGACATCACGCCTTAGCGAGGACGATCGATTCGGCGTAAATCGAAGCAAAGCGAGCGATTCTCCGAATCGGGGCGTGACAAGTTGGTATCAGAGCACGGTTTCACTTCCTCGGATTTTAAAAATATTTTCAAAAAGGAAGTCTTGATGCAAATTTTCTTGATTGATGGTGTCGATAGCGCTGGCATGAAATAATGTTCCATACAATAAGCCCATAAATATTTTATGAGTGCTAATGGAATTATTTCTTTGTTGTAGAATGACCAAGGGTGATAGCGCAATGACGAATTCATCGTCTGACCCAATTGAGAAACTGATTAAACAAATGGAGGCTCAGAGGAAGCAGAGCGAAGCTCAACATCGCGCGCTTCAAGAGCAACCAAGGACTCAATAATCAGAAACGACCTTGGTCTGCTAGCAGGAACGACGCACCTAAGCGTCACAATACTGGAGACAATAGGGGGTCTCAACATACAGAACGTTGTAAATCATGCAACCGTTGGGGACATCGATCTGAAGATTGTCGGGTTAAGTGTTTCAAATGTGGCGAACAGGGCCATAAGGAAGCTGACTGCAGAAATAGAGGAGGGAATCAGTATCCTCCTCGTGGGCAGAATAACAATAATCAGTATCGTGGACATAACAACAATCACAACCGGGGCCAATATAACAACCAGCATCGTGGCGAAGCGCCACCAGCCTTACCGGCTCCAGCCGGGAATGCACCGAATCAACAAGGTGGGCAAGCAAGGGTTTATGCCTTGACTCAGGCAGAGGCCCAGACCGCAGAGAATGTTATAATAGGTACGTTGCTATACAAAGGCACACCTGCAAGAGTATTTTTTGATTCTGGCGCTACTCATTGTTTTATCTCCTCTGATTTTGCAACGGAAAATAAATTTTGTATGACTCAACTAAAGACAGCTTTGTGTGTTAGCACTCCTTCGGGAGTAGATATGCCTGCAACTTTGATTTGCAGGGACGGCTACATTAAAATTGGAGGTAAGACTTTATCTCTGGATGCAATTGTAGTCGACATCAAAGAGTACGATATCATCTTGGGAATGGACTGGCTCAGCGCCTGTCATACAACAATTGACTGTGCAGATAAGAGAGTTGTGTTTCGCCTAACCGGAGAAACAGAGTTCTCTTACTCGTGCGGCTCAGCGTTCCAAGGACCTATGGTAATATCGGCAGTTACAGCAAGACACATGTTGTACTCAGGGTGTGAAGGGTTCCTTGCTTCTGTTTTTGACACTCAAATGAAGGGTGTAGATTTGAATCAGACCGAAATTGTGGCAGAGTTCCCCGATGTATTTCCGAACGAGATACCGAAAATGCCGCCGGATAGGGAAATTGAATTCACAATTGATACATTTCCGGATACTCTTCCGATATCAAAAGCGCCGTACAGGATGGCTCCGGCAGAATTGAAGGAACTAAAGGTGCAGCTACAAGAATTACTAGACCGGGGATACATTCGCCCAAGTGTATCTCCATGGGGAGCTCCAGTGCTGTTTGTAAAGAAGAAGGATGGGACAATGCGGCTGTGCATCGATTACAGAGAACTAAACAAAGCAACCATCCGTAACAAGTATCCCTTACCAAGAATAGATGATCTGTTCGATCAGCTATAAGGGGCGACCGTGTTTTCAAAAATCGATCTTCGTTCAGGATACCATCAGTTGAAGATCAGACCCGAAGATGTTCCTAAGTCAGCATTCCGTACGAGATACGGACACTGAGTTTTTGGTCATGCCATTCGGTTTGACTAATGCTCCAGCAGCCTTTATGGATCTAATGAATAGATTGTTTCGACCGTTCTTAGACAAGTTTGTTGTTGTGTTCATCGATGACATCTTGATCTACTCAAAGGATAGGGAGACTCATGTCGAGCACTTGAGAGAAGTACTTCAGACGCTGCGGGACAACCAGCTCTATGCAAAGCTAAGTGCGAGTTTTGGATGAACAGCGTGTCGTTCCTAGGACATGTTGTTTCGGCAGAAGGTGTTGCCGTTGACCCAAAGAAGATTGAGGCAGTTGTGGACTGGAAGCAGCCTGCATCAGCTAGTGAGATACGGAGTTTCCTTGGTTTAGCTGGGTACTACCGTAGATTTGTGAAAGACTTCTCGAGAATCGCATCGCCTTTGACTCGCCTAACCCAGAAGAGAGTCGTATTTAAGTGGACCGACGACTGTGAGAGTAGTTTCCAAGAACTCAAGCAGCGGCTCGTCACGGCTCCAATTTTAGCACTTCCAGAGGGCTCTGAGGGATTTCAGATCTACAGTGACGCGTCGGGACTTGCTTTGGGATGTGTTCTTATGCAACATGGGAGGACAATATCTTACGCGTCGAGACAACTCAAACAGCATGAGAAGAATTAACCAACACATGATTTGGAACTGGCGGCGATTGTGTTCGCGTTGAAATTGTGGCGACACTATCTCTATGGTGCGTCCTACGAGATCTTCACGGATCACAAAAGCCTGAAATACATATTCACATAGAAGGAATTGAATTTAAGGCAACGGTGTTGGTTAGAATTGATCAAAGATTATGACTTGACAATCTCTTACACGCCGGATAAAGGGAACGTAGTAGCTGATGCCTTGAGTCGAAAATTTGTTGGATCACTAGCAATAGCAAAAGAGATACTACGGGATCTTGAAGAGATGGGCATTGAATTTAGGATCCGTCCGCAGAATGTACAGTTGGCTCAATTGCAGCTTGAGCCGAGTCTCTAGGGAAGGATTAAGATTGCTCAGAAGGATGACCCATTTCTGCAGAAGATACGCGAGTTGATTCTAGCAGGAAAGGCGTCGGACTTTACCATTGAAGATGACACTATTCGTGTCAAGGGAAGATTGTGCGTCCCAAAGGATGAGAATATCAGGAAGGAAATACTGACCGAGGCTCATTTCGCGAAGTATTCCTTGCATCCGGGAAGCACGAAAATGTATAAGGATCTATGCTCAACATTTTGGTGGCATGGTATGAAGAAGGATGTGGCCCTTTTCGTGTCACAATGTATGGCTTGTCAGCATGTGAAGGCCGAACACCAATGGCCAGGCGGAGAACTACAAAATTTGGCTATTCTACTATGGAAGTGGGATAATATTTGTATGGATTTTATAGTCGGTTTGCCAAGAACTCAGAAGGGGAATGATGCGATTTGGGTTATTGTGGATAGATTAACCAAGTCGGCACATTTCTTTCCAATAAAAGTTACGTGGGGAATAGAACGGTTGGCTCAGATCTACATAAATGAAATCCTCCGATTACATGGGGTGCCAGCTTCGATAGTGTCGGATAGAGACGGAAGATTCTTGTCGCGATTTTGGATAAGTCTGCACTCAGCAATGGGCACAAAGTTGAACTTCGGTACGGCTTACCATCTGCAGACTGATGTTCAGACAGAGAGAGTAAATCAGATTCTGGAAGATATGTTGAGATTGTGCGTGCTCGATTCGAAGACAAATTGGGACACACATCTCACATTAGCAGAATTTACCTATAACATCAGTTATCAGGCAAGTATCCAAATGGTCCCGTACGAAGCCTTGTATGGACGAAAATGTCGATCACCGATATGCTGGGATGAAGTCGGTGAACGGCAAGTGCTCGGACCAGAACTTGTGGAACAGGCCGTCGAAAAAGTTCGCTTAATTCGAGAAAGACTTAGAGTTGCTCAAAGTCGACAGAAGAGTTATGCGGATGTACATCGACGACCTTTGGAATTCACAGCAGGCGATCATGTCTTCTTGAAGGTCACACCCATGCGAGGTGTGATGCGGTTTGGGATGAAAGGGAAGCTGAGCCCGAGATTTGTTGGACCATTCGAGATTTTGGAGAAGGTAGCCTCAGTGGCCTATCGACTTGCACTACCTCCGGCCTTGGCTGATGTGCACGATGTCTTCCATGTATCCCAACTGCGAAAGTACGTGCATGATCCAAGCCATGTAGTGAACTTCGATCAGCTGCAGCTGAGCGCTGACCTATCCTACACTGAAGAGCCTGTCCAGATTTTGGACAGGAAAGAGAAAGTTTTGCGGAATCGGACAGTATCTTTCGTCAACGTGCTGTGACGGAACCATGCTGTCGAGGAGTCGATATGGGAATTAGAAGCGGAGATGCGGATGAAATACCCCTCGCTGTTTGATAATTTTGAGGTAGGACCTTTGCTTTAAGTTTCGAGGACGAAACTTTTTCTTAGTGGTATATTATGTAGTGTCCCGCTCCTAGCGGTTCACTATGTAAGGCTTGTGGCTTGGCTAACTCGGTCGGAACCGAGTATTGGGGAAACTTACGTCGGCATCGAATCGATCACGGACAAGTGCATAAGAACCTTTCGAACTAATGGATCGGTTTCTCTTGAAATGCGTCCAAGAGTTTTCTCTGGATGTTTTGCTGCTGGTTTTGTTGCTTAGTTTTGATGGATGCTTTTCTGAATGATTTTCGATGATTTGATTCTTGCCCATTTTCATCGATTTGCATAACATTCATTCTTGAGAATTCTGAGAGGAGAACACTACGAGATGGATTATTAACCAAACTTTTGGTGCCAATGCAGACTGACGCGTGACGGAAGGGTAAGCGTGCAAGTGTTCCTCTCTCTCTCGACGATTCTCTAATTTGGTGAGTATGGATCTCTGTGGTGGTATTGTCCCTCTCGCTATTCCTTCATGCCAACTAAATAATTGTCTTGCAACATCCGTTGATCGATATCAAGATGCTAATGCCACAAGTCAATACCACTAAGATGCTAGAGATCGAACATTGAAATGAATTGATATTACTGCAATGAACTGAAATGAATTGATGCCTAGAATGATGGTTATAAGATGCTAAGAATGATAATGTTGCCTATTACTTCAAATATTCTATGCACATTGTGTATATCGAGTCGGACACACATTCGCCTGACCATGGACAACTTAAATACAAGGATTGAGCAATAATTTCCTCGAACGGTACAGGGGCACCGGTACCGATTCGGCCTAGGAGGAAATAATGAAGTGCTTTGGGGAACATGAGTAATGCGAGACATCATAGAGGCTAGCTCCCTACTGTGCTGTCATCTCATTATCTTGAAGTCCCAAATGCAAATGAATGAATGAAAAAGAGTCCATATGGTTTAACAACACCAGTGGTCACATCGTGGGAATGTATGCTAATCAATGTCTTATACAGGGACGGTAAGTATATTATTATTATCCTGTATCTTATGCAGGAAAGCTGGATTCGGCCAATGGTAAAGTAAACATGGTTTTATGAACTACCATGTCATTTGAATTGTGATTTACTCTAAATGTTGCCTGTCCCTAATAAGTTCATATCTTTAAAATGCTTGTCATTAATAAAATGTTGGTTTAGCTGAGTGGGCCAACGGGGCTCACCAGCGCATTGTTATAATGTGCTGACCCCTCCTCCACAGGTACTGGAGAAGGCTCGGGCGCACATCGCAATTAAAGCTTTCTGAACTGCTGTTTCCTTTCAAGTTGTCTTCCCTAAAAGACGCACAAAGTATTGCGGAGTTTTCAAAGATAGTTGCTTCTATTTCAAGTACTAAAGGGACATGATGTATGGAACGGAAAATTATTTCATGGCAGCCTATCAGTTGTACTTCTTTTCATGAATCAATGTAGCCGAAAAGACATTTCAAATATTATCGAGAAAAGTTGTATTCTGACTACAATCATCAATAAAATGAATATTTTCTTCCTATTCCGCTTATTCAATGTTTCTGCAACTGTGGCTTATTTTTCAAATGTGATGAAATGATATAAATTTGCATGTTCTAGCCTTGTACAAGTGCAACTCCAGACTTGTACGGCATCACGCCTTAGCGAGGACGATCGATCCGGCGTGAATCGAAGCAAAGCGAGCGATTCCCCGAATCGGGACGTGACACTTAACATTCTATTTTGTTTGGAGACATGATTTCCTGACCAGAGGTTAATTGTTCTTCCTTTTATTTGCATTTATAATGTTTTTCTGTCTGTCCCACTACCTGAATTATCATCTTTTGATTGTGTTAATTTTTTTTTTTTGGACGTTTTAAGTTCAGCCTGGGGTAAACTAAAATCCTGCTCCGCCCTTGACAATAACAACTATTATAGATAGACAAATTCCAATACATAAATCCGAATTGTACCTACTCTTATGTAGTTATGTTGCATGAACATAAATACGACAGGACATAATATGTTGCACGGACAAAAATACGATATGACATACTGTAATGTGGCCGTACGAGTACTAGTGTAGTTAGGAGTGTATGTGATATTGTGTCCGGTACATACATGTACACGAATTTGGGAGTGTCGATCCGTACCTGATGAACACCAAAGCAACCATTGCTTCCAAAGCACAGAAAGACAACGGATCCCTCCGGCTGCTTGTCCAGCCATAGGGTACAGTCTCTCCCGGCCGAGCCAGTCCCACCGGTGAGAGAACCGAGTGAGAGAACCGGCCCGACCGGATAAACCTTGGGCATGATCACCTGACCGCCGGCCTCCTCCAGGAAGCATCCTTCTGCCAGCGCCGACAAAAACCCGGGCTCGAGCTCGGCGAACGTGTTGACGACAATCCCCTTCGCTTCCCGGAACCTCCTCCCGTGGTAGACGAACCAGGTGTAGCACCGGTTCTTCCTGTTCATCCACGGGCTCGGCATCGAGCTCGGCGGCAGGCTAACCACTCCAGGGACCTCCACGTCCCCCTCGACTTCCTCGAACTCGACGTCTGGTGGCAACTTGACGTCCAGTGTGGGGAGATAGAGAGTGAGGCCGAGCAAGAGGGCGTTGGAAGCGAAGTATATGTAGGCCGGCAGGGAGAGGTCTCGGGCGACGTCGATGAGAGCGGTGGCGAAGAAGTCGATGAGGATGGCTGACACGGGGGTCGGAGAGGAGGCGATGGCGGCCTTGACGTGGGGCATGTGGAGCTGGAAGTAGAGGGAGATGAGGTCCTCCGGGCCGTCGGAGTGCTCGGGTGGGTCCAGCTCGGGGAGGTGCTGGAAGCTGATGTCGAGGCCGGAGGACGAGAGCGACTCTATGTAGGAGAGCGAAGGAGAGGATAGTTTATACCACGGGGGCTTCATCAAGAGGACTGTAATGGACAGGTGGTTGTCGCCGGAGACGAGGAAGCGCTTCGCCAATTCGAGCATTGCGGTTAGGTGGCCGGCGGCGCAGGACGGGACGAAGACTAACCCAACCTTAGCCATTCTGCTCATCCTCTCTCTCTCTCTCTCTCTCTGTGTGGTTGAACTTAGAGACCAGTCATTGGTTTGATACAATACATACAAAGTAAAATTGTAACAAAAGTCCGACTGGCCGGCGGCGCATTTGACAAAAGCCTTGTTTCGGAAACGTCCAAGCCGAGTGAGTTGACACATCAAAACGAAGACTCAACTTTCCAGACTAGTGAGTTAGTCTTTGTTCAGCGCAACATAGAAGATTCCAGCCCTCGTCCAAGGTCATGTTGGTGTATATGAATTGTGATAAATTTTTTTTAAATATTTATAAGTAATTTTGAATAGATAATATTAATATGTATGATTGGTATCAATTTTTAGTATACAATTTTTATCAATAAATGCATGATTATACTGAATTATGTAGAAACCTGGTAGTTTCGGTTGTTTATCTTTCACCAATCAAAATCATTACCACACTATTATGTGTTTTGACATACTTTTCTTTTCTATCTTTTTTTTCTTCTTTGAATTGATCCTAAAAGGGACATAATTTCAATATTGGTCTACATGGATGGAGGTGAATATTGATAGCCACAATTTCAACATTAGTTTGTATCGACGGAGGATCTATCCAAGCCACATATTTGCAAACACTCTCTTCCACATATTAGTAAGAAATGTCTTTTTCAGGTTAAGGAGCATCACTAACAAAATATTCATTCAGCCATCGACGCGAACCTCCCTAACCACACATTTCTCAATGTCTTCCAAAACTTCAGGTTTCTATATTACTTTTGCAAAGAAAGGTAAACTATGAAATATTTAGAAAAAATTACAGAAATATTTACTAATGTACGTCATATTTACATGTTTTCTTCTAGCGTTATTTTCTTCTTCTTTTTTCACTCTCCAGTGTCATTCATTTGTTTTTTAATCAAATATATTAGTTCAAGTGTAGAAAAAACAAAAATTCCGTAGGTTTTGGCCTGGTGGAAGCAAAGAGGGACCCCACGTGTAAGGTGCAGGTTCGATTTGCCAAGCCGGAGAAAAAGACACTTCAAAAAAAATGTGTAGAAAAAAAATATGCCCATGATTTGAAATTTAAAATGAAAACAACATTAGAAGTATTTTAAAAATCAGTTTTTAATATATATATATATATATATATATATATATATATATATATATATATATATATATATATATATATATATATATATATATATATATATATTTTTGTTCTCCAGTGTCATTCATTTGTTTTTAATCAAATATATTAGTTCAAGTGTAGAAAAAACAAAATTTCCGTAGGTTTTGGCCTGGTGGAAGCAAAGAGGGACCCACGTGTAAGGCGCAGGTTCGATTTGCCAAGCCGGAGAAAAAGACACTTCAAAAAAAATGTGTAGAAAAAAAATATGCCCATGATTTGAAATTTAAAATGAAAACAATATTAGAAGTATTTTAAAAATCAGTTTTTAATATATATATATATATATATATATATATATATATATATATATAGAATGAATGGGTAATTGTGGCAAACTCGCCTCCACTGGGGCTCGAACTCCGACCACTTGGACCGCAAGCATCTCTCTTAACCACTAGGCTAGAGGTCATTTGCTCACTAACAACCCTAACACCTGGGAGCGGCTTGACTGGGTCCTTTACAATACCGACTACCTCCGTAATAGACCTCCTTCCTTTGTTCTGCATCTCCCCCGCATGAACTCCGATCACTCCCCCCTCCTCATCACCCCTTCTGATACTCTATCTACCCCGGGGCAGTTTCATTTTCAAAGGATGTGGTGCGACCACCCGACCTTCATGGATGTTGTTAAGGAAAGCTGGGACGAGGATTGCTAGGGCCCGTCACTCCTCACCTTGCATACTAAACTCCAAAGTCTGAGATCGGCCCTGAAAGACTGGAACTAGAATGTCTTTGGGGATCTTAGGAAACAGAAGCGGGAGCTGCAGGAGGATATTGAAGATCTGGAGGCGGCCCTTCAAGTTCAATGAAGCAATGCTGAGGGTGACGATCTGATCCGTGTTAAACACAACCTGGACAAGGTTTTGGCCTTGGAAGAGCAACTTCTTCAGGATCAGGCAAGGATTAATTGGGTCAAAGATGGTGACCGTAACTCCTCCTTCTTCCACGCCATCATTAAAAAGTGGGCTAATTCGAACAGAGTGCGACTGTACGACTAGGATGGGAACATGGTGGAGGATCAGATTATCATGGACAGGGCGATCCTACACTTCTCCAAGTTCTTTGAACCGGTGACATCCACGGACCCGGATAACTTCATCAATTGTATCCCGAGTCTTATCTCTGATGAGCAGAACCTGGATTTGATTAGGCTAACCCAAGAATAAGAAGTTGAGAAAGCTATCACATCGATGAACCCGCAGGGAGCCCCGGGCCCAGATGGTTTCACAGGGTTTTTTATTCTAAATGTTGGCATATCATTAAACATGACCTTATGGCTGCTGTCAAGGATTTCTTTTTAGGAATCCAACTTCCCAAAGGCATCACTTCGGCGAACCTGGTTCTCATCCAAAAGACTTCCAAGCCTGCGGATATCTAGGATTTCCGACCTATCAGCCTGAGTAACTTCTCCCACAAAATCATTTCTAAAATCTTGGCGGAAAGGCTTGCTAGAGTCCTCCTATTCATTATCTCCAAGGAGCAATTGGGTTCGTCAAAGGCCGTAGCATTCATAAGAATATTAGTCTGGCGCACGAAATTATTGGGACCATCGACAACAACATCACCGGTGGTAATGTAGTGATTAAGCTTGACATGGCTAAAGCTTATGATAGGGTCAATGCGGGTCATACGACAATTCGGCTTCTGCCAGACATGGATAGACCTCATCTTCAGAAATATATAAAATTGTTGGTATTCTATTTCCATCAACCGGAAAACGGAAGAATTCTTCCACTCCGATAGAGGTCTGAGACAGGGTGACCCCATTTCTCCTGTCTTATTTATTATAGTCCATGATGCCCTCAACAGGAAAATTTCTAATCTATGCCTCCATGGCCACATCAAGTACTTCTCTGGACATAGAGATAGCCTCCCCATATCCCACCTCTTCTATACGGACGACAGCCTCATATTCCTTAACGGGGGCAGCGATAATATCAACAACCTTCTGAAGACGCTACAGGGCTACTCAGACGCTTCGGGTCAGGAGATAAACATGGGTAAATCATCACTTATCGTCTCCCAGAAGGATCACTTTTCCGTTCGTGCGGAGGAATTGTTGTGAGGACAGGTTTTACGATCACGCACCTGCCGATCCAGTACCTGGGGGTGCCTCTCTTTAAAGGCAGAGCGAAACATGAATACTTCTTCAATATGACTGAGAAATTTAAGAAAATAATCTCGGGATGGAGAGGGAGACTCATTTCCTTCGGGGGAAAGATTACCCTCCTCAAAAGTATACTTACGGCACTCCCAATTCACTCCATGTCTGTGATCAAAGCACCAACAAACTCCTCAAGAATTTAGAGAAACTGATGGCAGCCTTCCTCCGGAACTCTAAAGATCAACATCGGACCAGATGGATTTCATAGAGCAATGTGTGTCGCCCGATGGATGAGGGAGGCCTTGGCATTCGATCTCTCGACTAGGTGATGACTGCTCGTCATGCTAAACGATGTTGGGCGTTGATTCAAGGCGAGTCGGAGTGGGCATAGTTCATGATCAGGAAGTATGGGGATCCTGTCGCTCCCGGATACTCTCCACCTTACCCCCCTCCCCGCTATGGCGATCTATGATGAAGATTTTTTGCAATGTTTACTCCAACTGCCAATGGGTTCTGGGCCATGGCAACATACCCATCTTGGGTCAGAATTGATGCGGTACCTCTATCCCCAAACCGCCCAAGTTCATTTATAACCCAACCCATCCGTCCGTTAGGTGATGGCCTCACCGATGGTTCGTAGATCCTTGGAGGAGGAGGTTAATATTCAAGATTTCTTGACTGTAGAAGCCAATTCATGCCTAAACGGGATCATTCTCAATAATGAGAATGATAGGATGGTTTGGACTCCTGACCACCACGGGGAGTTCTCTACTAAATCTTACTGGGATCACCAACGCAGGAGAAACCCGATCGACACCTAGAGTAACTTCTGCTGGAACAAATATATTCAGCCGTGCATAGGCACCTTCCCTTGGCGCCTTCGCAGAAATGCTATTCATGTAGAGGCCAGACTTATTTCCATGGGGATCAACCTCGTATCAAGATGTGTGTGTTGTGCTAACCCGAATACTGAAACTAATGATCACCTCTTCGCATTGGGAGAGACGGCTCAGATGGTTTGGATCCACTTCGGTACCAAGTTCAATCTTCCCACCTCGTATTCCTCGATCGATCACCTTGCTCAGGTATGGATTCTAAACTTTTCTCCCTCTTCCCTCTCCTTTCCGGTGGTCATCAGCAGAAATATTATCTTTGCATCTGGATTATGGGAGATCTTGAAGCAAAGGAACTCTATTCATTTTGGCGATGGATGGAGGAACTACCGGGACATCATCCGACAAGTTACCACTCATCTACAACATACCTTCTCGACACTTAATCTGGAAACGGACGGCTTGGGTCGTCCGGCCAAGCCTACGCAGCCTGTCGTCCGGGGGATCACCATAGATGGGTGCCTCCGGGGGCGAGTCGTAAGCTGAACATAGCGACGAAGATAGGAGATTCGGCGGGGATTGCGTGTGGCAAAATCATCAGAGACAACCAAGGCTCTCTTATCTTCGCCTTCTCCCTTTTTATGACAGATACTACCAGTCCTCTTCCGGAAATCGACGCTCTGCTCAAGACGATTTAATGGTGTAACGATCAAAATATCCAGTACAGTGAAATCGAAACATCCTCCAACCTTTTACCAATATCATTGCCAATAAATCCAAACCTCCATGGGCTCTCAGATACAAGATCCGCAACATCCAACAGGTGATCGGTGCTAACATTGCCATTGTACATATACATCCTACTGCTAATGGCGTGGCCAAAGCTCTAGCATCTCTGGCACATGAATCCAGAACTGATCAGATCTTCGTCCACACCTCCGAACTACCATCTCAGGCCAGCAACGCCCTGATTAAGGACCTCTCTGATCATTAGGAGGGATTTGGTTACTTTTCTTCTTTAACCTTTGTTTACCCCTGGGGGCTCCAGGGTGGATAGCTTTAATTTTCTTTGTTACCCTTGGTATCTCCGGGGAGGATAGTTTTCCTTTAGTTTGGTCCGGCTTTTGGCCGGATCCATGTACTTTTGTGGGTCGCCGGGCTATCTCTCGGCGCCATCTTTAAGCTTAGGCTCATATTTTCAATAAATTCTGATGTTCTAAAAAAACAACTTGACTAAGCCACACACTCGTGAACGATTTCTAAAAAAACAGTAGTCTTATGCTAAAAAACATCATAGAACGTACTCACTATGACAATACACTATTAACCTCCTTAAGAAACATATTTATTTATCAAACAATGCCTCTAACAAGTTTCAATACTTGTTATCTGCGAAGAAGCATCAAGGATTCATCATCAGGCACGCAAGTCCTCGGCCAATCTTTTGAGATTGATGCAAAAGGATCCCCCTTCTTCTATGGCTTTCATGCTTACCAATCTCATCTCTCTCACTTTTTCCCTCACTCTCTTTCCTTCCTCGCCTAACCCACCAATCAGACACCTCACTCCCCTCTGCAACTCCTTTGACGTGACAGTTGGCGCCCTTGCTTTCCACATTTAGCCCCACCACTACCTCCAAGTCTCTAACCATCTCGAACTGGTTCAAGTGTTGTTCTGCGTACAGAAGCCAAGGGAGCACTAGCACTCCTAACCACGGACTCTCTATATAGGGAGGGGCAGATCCAGAAACTATCGATATATAGGATGTGCTACAAAAAATTTGCTTGGACTGAAAGTTGATTAATCTATATAAAAATAAAAAAAAAGGAAAAAAAGATGCAATGTTTTTTTGGTGGGCTCCAGTCCACCCCAAACTTGGATCCACCCCTGTAGGCAGGAGTTCCACCCGTAGTAGGTCACGAATTACCTCACCACTCGATAGGAGAGTATCTCTATAAGCTGAGGTAAACAAATTAGAAGAAAACTGAAAGTAACTATATCTTGTCAGTCTAACTGACGGAATACCAGCATGCTCTGAATTTCACACAACGTTTGGTGGAATTCCAAATGAATTTAACACAATTTTTACTTGAACATAATTATGTATTGAAACTTGTGTTAAATCCATAATTATGCATCAAAAGTTACATATTGAATATACTATATAAAACTTGAACATAATTTTGTTAGATGGACTTATGTATTGAAAGGGGATTGCAATCGCCAAAGAGGATTTTACATTGTTCACGAATTCTCAAGGTGGATTACCAAAACTACCTTCAATTTATTACAATTTTAAAAATAAAATTCATAGCTTCTCTTATAAATTAAAGATAATCTTGAAAATCCACTTCCAAAATCCATAGACAATGTAAAACTTTCTTTGACAATTATAATTTCCATTGAAAATTAGATTTAACACAACTTTCAATACATACTTATGTTCAAGTTTGCTGCAGTACACTAAATACACTCAACATGTATACATAATTAAGGACTTAACACATGTTTCAATACATAAAGTAACATTGTGTTAAATCCTTTAATACATAATTATGTTCAAGTTTGCTATAGTACATTCATGGAACAGATATGTTGTCACAAACAGATCATGTCCTATTATTTCCCTCATCTATTATATGTGGGCCACCATCCACATATCTACTCCCAAATTCTGTCCAGGCCCACATGTAATAGGGAGGGAACATGATAGTACATAATTTGCTTGGGACATCATATTTGCTCTCGTACACTCAATACTTAAGTTTCAATACATAATTATGGATTTAAAGTTTCAATATAAAGTAAAATTTTGTTAAATCCATTTGGAAGATCAAAGTAGCCGTTGAATTTTTGTGGCAAAATTCAAAGCATGTTTGAATTCTGCCAATCAGACTCACAAAATCTGTTTCTCCATATAGTCTAGCAGAATATATTGTCAATTAAAGTTTTCCAAAAAAATTCTCACGCTATTTTCTAAAATTTCCTTTCATACAATAATTTTTCTATATTTTCTACCTAAAATTTAATGAAGATATCATAAATCTAATCCTTCGTCTGACCGATCATGCAGAGTCTATTTGCCAACCATCCTGTAATTGTGTCTGCCATTTAGTTCAACTAGGGACTTAATCGTTCAACTCGAGCTCAATTTACCAACAAGCTTAACATGTGTATCTATTGTTCAGCTCATCTGTGGCCTTTAGGCCCATCAGGTCCATCTGTTCTGCCTAGCCCAAGATGGGTGATTAATTTGATTGATTTAGAACTTAGGGAAGCCAACAATAGAACAACTAATTTGTCACTAAAAAATAATCTTTCAGATACTTATAGTAATTAAATTGAATTCCACATATGGATTATTTTTTTACAAACTACTCCAAATTTGATCCACCCAACCCATACGGATCAAATTTTGTTTGAAAAACTATAACAACAACATTGTACAAATAGGTTGTCCTATAAGATATAGGAGAAAGAAAACAAAGAGGAAAAATAGAAGAGATCTAGGATTTCTTAGAGATAAAAGATGAAGAAGTAGAAAGTTGCTTTATGTTCACAGAACTCTCTAAGAAAACATATAAAATTTTAATTTTTTCCTCCAAATAAACCAATGACTATGAGCTAGTTTTGATTCTAATTATATTTCATCCCATTTGAAAGGATGATACGGTAGATTTTTCAATTATAATGGCTAAAGTGCTTAAGGTAGATTTCAATCATAATTACTAAAGTGACTAAGTATATTATAAGGTGTAATTATTGAATGATTTATTAATAGAGAGGGTTACATATATATATGAGAGGACTAGCCTCCTCTTTATTCTCTATCCGATATAGGACTAAACAACATAACATAACTTTACTCATAACCAATACTCAACACACTCCCTTAAGCAGGAGCATAGATGTCAATCATGCTCAGCTTGTTATAAAGAAATTGAACCTAAGGACCTAAAAGAGACTTCGTAAATATATCAACTATCTGATCATTGGTCATCACGTAGCAAAAATTTATCATTCCCTTTTGATGCTCGGACGAACTGGATGTCAATCTCAATATGATTCGTCCTTTCATGGAATACACGATTTAGATAGCAAACTGATTATCATACCACATAACTACTACTTAAGATCATGCTTCTTCTTCCAACTCATGCAGAATATACTATAGATATAATACCTCGTTGTGCCTTTATTAATAGCTCGGTATTCCGCTCCTGAACTCGATCGTAAGACCACACTTTACTTCTTGCTTTTCTACGATACCAATAAATATCGAATAACCAGATGCAAACCTTTTATCAGTAAGACTAGCACCCTGTCGGCATATATAAAGCACTCAAGATTAATGTAAACCCCCTAAAATTTCATTTTTATTTATTTATTAATCAGTGAGATTTCTTTTGTATTATAAGTGATAGTATTGTATTAAAGTCTTACTATGGGGTTATTTTTATGTCTTAGGAATAAAGTAAAATATTATGTATAATGTATTGAATACTTTTTATATGCAATATATAGAAATATTGCAGTTTGAGTAGAAGACATTTCTACTTTTTTTTATGTTGGAAATTTTACTAGTATTGAGAAATATTCTGTTTAATATGTACAATATACTAATATAAAGTTGATAATATTTTTATAATGTAAAATATATATATGAGTAAAATATATTGGTAATATTGTAGAAAATATTTTTCTTGATTTTTAGAATTTATTTAAATTTGTATTAGGATTTTCTTAGTTTTTATGTTATCGTAGAGGAAATATATCAATATGAGTTAGAAAAAAAAAATTGGGTGCCACTGTAGCCTTGCTACAGTGACAGGTTTTGGCCGAGCCAGAGGCTCGCGGCCATGGGAAGGAGGAAAAAAATCGTAAGTTTTAAGATTTGATTTCAAATCAAATCTTCACAGAAAAACTCTAAATAAATCCCTAGGTGATCCAACCATGATTCTCTTCCAACTAAACACAAAAATCGAGTTCATTTAAACTTGGGAATTTAAATCAAATTCCTATTGATATCAAACTAGGATATATATATATATATATATATATATATATATATATATATATATATTTTTTTTTTAACTAGGATATATATATATATATATATATATATATATATATATATATATAAATATATATAAATATATATAAATATATCCTAGTTAAAATATATATATATATATATATATATATATATATATATATATATATATATATGTGTGTGTGTGTGTGTGTGTGTGTGTGTGTGTGTGTGTGTGTGTACCCGCCTTTGTAACCTAAATAACGAAAAATTTCCTACAAATTTCTTCGATCCAAATAATCCCCAAGGACCCTAGCATCCCCACGCTCGCCTCCGACCATCTGGCCGCAGCGTCCGACCGCCGGAGCGCCGCCACGGCCACGAAACCCAAGGAGAAATCGAGAATCACTCTGTTCTCGAGCAGTCCTTGTACCCAACTTTTCCTTTTGATTACCCTGTCAATTTTAGTTCATTTCTCATTCCGTAAACTTGTTTAGAAAGCCCACATAACCCTCTTCGAGATCCTTCAGACGGATTTCAAAATGATCCACTAACTTGCTTGAAAAATCGAGACAAAGTTAGCGAAAAACCTATTTTCTGTAGCATAAAAAAACTGTTTTAAAACGACAACTTGGAAGCCAATTTTGATCTGTACATTAGGGTTTTGCAGAAACTAATTGAAAACAGTCAAACTTAATATAAGCAAGATTGCAACGCACCTATTAGATCGATTTTTTTATTAATGTGCAAGAACTTGTTCTCCGTTGAAGTTGGCAAAAAAACTGTCATTAAAATATTAGATTTCAGAAATAAATTCGATACGGCGTACACCCCGACAAACTGGGCGACGTGGTCGTGCAATATACGCATAGAAAGGTGTGTATAGATGTTTCCGACATGTGGAAACTGACGGAACTCGAATTCGTTGTGCGTGCGCGACAAAATCAGTGTGTATCCGTCAATATACCCCGGTATCGACTATTTGCAAACTAGTCCACAACTTCGTGCATGTTCTTCGGATCGACACAAAACTTATGCCATCAGGACCGAATTATTTTTTTGTTCATGTATGCCAAGTTTGGTCCGATTCTGAGAAGGTCGATCGGAATGCCTATTTGGCGGGCCCACGACCCGCTCTAACGGACAAAATTATGCACGGCCCGCCGGAATCTAAATTTGGACATACGGTTGGGTTCGTCTCATCAAACCGAATCTGCAGACATGTAGTTTGACGAATTTAGAGACCATAGATGCTGGCATACATTTCGGTACAAAATAGGTCCAACGGCGAATATCGTTCTGACCCAAAATTACGATTTTGCCCCTGTTCCAGAGTTAGACTTTTGGACTGGCATTTCCTAGGTATTTCTTTTATGCCAAATCTGTTCGTGATGTTTATTTCAGCATCTGAAATCGTTCATAAAAGTTGGCTTTCGTTGCTTCACTGTTCTGACGATTTGAGTCATCGGATGTCGCCTTTCTGCACACAACCTCCAGATAAGATACTTTGTCATTAGCTGTCTATTTATTTTAACTCATATTTCATGCATTTACTTATTATTTACTGTCTGCAAAATAAACTGTGTTACATGGCATGATTAGATAAAATTTTACTGTTCAGTTCTATTTTCTGCTATGTACTATTTTCTTATACATTGAACTTAGATTTAAGGGACCACCTTTTGTGTGTTACATACATAGGCCTTGACACATTTATACCACGTTGTTGCAAGTCGCATATAGAACTAAAAAATACGTGACTGGCTGGCTACCAGTATGTATAAGCTGTGCGATAGGATTAACCGCTAATAGAGGTTGCATGCTTAGTTTGACTTAGCAGTTAATAGAGGTTATTTGTGTTGTGGATACAACATAGTAGGCATTGGGCAGAGAGGACAATACCTTAGTTATGGGCTACTATGCACTTTACCTTTTATAACCAGTGAGCTCCGTCGAAGATGCGGGTGAGATTACCCAAGATTACTGATGGCTACTGACGTTGTCACTTCCCATTCCTAGAATACGCATTTTTAGAATGCATGTACGGTTTAAATGTAAATATTTTATATTTATCATGTATTTTTCTGTATTTAAATTTCTTTAATTTTATGTTAATTAATTTCCTGCAATTTCATTTCTGCACTTTACTTTCTGCTTTTATACTCTGCTTTAGCTTTGCTATGGGTTCGGCTCAGATTGGTTTAATTATGTTGGTTCATCATAAACCGAAATAAACTCCCACCTACCACCACCCCATTTAAAGCCCCAAACCCTTTCTCTCTCTTCATTACTTCTTCTCATTACTCTTCTTCTTCTTCATAACTCTCCCACCAACCTAGGAGAGCAAGGCAAGTGCCAACTTGCTTCCTGATGGATCCCCATTATTATTATTCCATCATCTTCCTTATTTGATTCTAAGTCTCTTTAGTACTTAGCATTTTCAATTTCCATGGCTTATTTGTTGTAGATCTAAGTTTGTTATATTTTTGGATTTCTTAGGTTTTGATCTAGTAAACTTTGTTATCTTCAAGTTTTAATAGTTCCATGTTGTAGAGAATTTCGTTCTACCCAATTTTGACCTATGGAAGTCCATATTTGGGCTCGGAATGAAGGATTTATGGAGCTTGGAAGCAATGGCTTCCATGGTTCTGTTCTCAGAAAAAAAATTCGGAGAGCAAGAACACCCACAGCCGCATGAATCTCCATTCCTCAGGCGCATGAGATTATTTATTTCCCAATCATTTCCCACAGCGCATAAGATTATTTATTTCCCAATCATTTTCCACAGCCGCATGAAACTCCATTCCTCGGTGCATGAGATTATTTATTTTCCAATCATTTTCCACAGCCGCATGAATCTCCATTCCTCAGGCGCATGAGATTATTTATTTCCCAATCATTTCCCGCAGCCGCCGCATGAATCTCCATTCCTTAAGTGCATGAGATTATTTATTTTCCAATCATTTCCCACAGCGCATGAGATTATTTATTTTCCAATGAGATTATTTATTTTCCAATCATTTCCCACAGCGCATGAGATTATTTATTTTCCAATCATTTCCCACAGCCGCATGAATCTCCATTCCTCAGGCGCATGAGATTATTTATTTCCCAATCATTTCCCACAGTCGCATGAATCTTCATTCCTCAGGCGCATGAGATTATTTATTTTCCAATCATTTCCACAGCGCATGAGATTATTTATTTCCCAATCATTTTCCACAGCGCATGAGATTATTTATTTTCCAATCGTTTCCCACAGCGCATGAGATTATTTATTTTCCAATTATTTCCCACAGCCACATGAATCTCCATTCCTCAGGCGCATGAGATTATTTATTTCCCAATCATTTTCCACAGTCGCATGAATCTCCATTCCCCAAGCACATGAGATTATTTATTTCCCAATCATTTCCCACAGTGCATGAGATTATTTATTTCCCAATCATTTTCCACAGCATGAGATTATTTATTTCCCAATCATTATTTATTTCCCAATTTTTATTTTCCGAATTTGGCATTAATTAATATTGATTGTTATCTTGATTAATTATTGATCATGCGTTCCTAGATGGAACTAAGAGACTGGCTAGTCGTCTTATTAAATTAAATGGAATAAGACACGTTCATATTTGCAATCGATTGGCCAATTCCGAATATTGACATATAGATACATGCAGGCTACAATTATTTATTTATTTTACGAAAGCAGCATGTGTACTCTATGGTCAAGACATGATTATTCCGTGGTTAGTTGCATTACGCTATGTAAGACCTACAACCTAACCGTGCGGGTATCGTTGTAGAGTTGAGCATATCGTACTTTGTACGGAAGTACTCATTCTGAAATGACCATGATCTATAGCATGGGATTTCACTTAACATAGAGGCTACTAAGTTAAATAAAATAATGATTGCATGGAGGGAATGGATCTCCGAGTTCTTACATGGCAGCCCTCTTTGGGACTATTAGCGCCCAATAGGCCGGCTGGTTCCCACAGATACTGCAATTCTGCCACACGGGCAGGGAGCAGTATCTGCTTATATTATTGTATATTGTATATTAATGACGGGCGTCCCACTGGGACTCGTCTAATTCATGATTGGCGCAATGGATTGATTTGATCGACTAGCCTTGCTTGCCCATAGTAAGAACTGAGAAATCCTTATTGCATAATCCAGGATAACTTGGGACTCACAGTAGTAAGCCGTAGGAGTTGGATGGCCGTTTAAGTTGATTTGTTTGTGTACTGTACCTACTCTGTTACCTAATTGAGATGATCAGAGCATCAGGACATGACGGGCCAACTTTTGTCCTTATTTGGTTGGGAGGTTGGTTCGAAGTGTCGTGATGTTACGTGAATCCCAGTAGCAAGCAGAGATATATTATTATATTCTCTTATTTACTGGTTTAATGTCTCATATCGTGCTTCCTTGCGGTACTTGCTATTAGAGGTCTAACCTCTCTGGTTTTGCATGGTCAGATTTAGAGCCGGTTCCCGAGGACTCAGCTTACCTCTACCTCCAAGATGGTCAATACTAGAGGAATGATCGCAGGAGGACTCGAGTGGGTTCCTTACTTCTCCGCTCGTTTTGTTAATTACTTTATATTTTGTCGCTTGGCACCGACATGCTAGTCGGATAGTCTTGTACTTACTTTTACATAATTGTAATTAAGTCAGACTACAGCTGATAACAATTATGTATATGTTGCTATATCATCTGGCTATGTTTTGTAAAGCCAGATCTCAAGAACATTTTGACTAAGCATTTGGGACGCCTTATTGCTTTATCTTAAATGTTCTCTGTTATTGCTTCTTGTTTGAATGATTGAGACAATAGATGTGAAGTGACCATAGCGAGACTTTCATGTAGTATGCACTCCCTTGTCTTTTAGACAGCATTGATCGTATTATACGGTATTCATCTACCCGTAATACGTAGCTGGCTGAATCATTCCTCCGCTCTCCAGTATTCTGGTTCTGGGGCGTGACAAGGTTTTAGTGGTGGCCCATGCAGGTCTAATTTCAGACTTGTGGGGTGTTTTAATTTATAGGATGTCTCAATCACACATGTTTCCCCTTGATCTCATGATTCGTTACTCTCGACTCTAGCTTGACATTCCTGTATCCTTTGACTTCATTGATCTTTCCTGTCCGATCGTTTGATTGTTCTTTCGTCCCTTTTCTTAGGGACACCTCGTCCGCATCTGTCATGATTGGACAACAACAACAAGGGCAACACGGACAACCTGACCATGTTGGTCAGCAACAAGGGCCGGTACTAACTCAAGAGACTATCCAAGAAGAAGTAATAGTGGAAGCAGCAGCTGGATCACTGTATCCGGAGGTTCCATCATCACCAACAGTTCCACCTACCCCTGCGGAAATGGACACACCGGCTCTTCTGGAGATCATGAGAGGGATGATGGCCACTCAGCAACATCAGATGTTAGCCCAACAATGTATGCACGCTCAGTTACAAGAGCAGAATGTACTACTTAACCAAGGATTACAGACAGCTTTGGAAAGAGGGGCGAGGACAGATTCAGGAGCATCAGCAAGGTTTTACAAGTTCAACCCCCGCCGTTTCGAAGGAACGGAGGATGCCATCTCAGCAGATGCATGGCTTAAGGATATTGAGGCTATTTTGACAGCAGCTAAGGTGCCGGCAGAAGAACGTATGGATCAAGTAAAGTTGTTACTTTAGGATCTCGCACGTGATTGGTGGAAATCAGAGGAAGTGGGCATCAGATGTCCTGTTGCTTGGGACGATTTTACCGCAAGATTCAAGACGAAGTACTATGGGGTTGTGGCGCAGTTTGAGCTACAACAGAAGTTTATCAACCTCAAGCAGGCCGACAAGAAGGTAGATGCCTATGCAGCGGAGTTCTACAGATTGAGCAGGTTTGCCCCAGAGATGGTAGCAACAGAAAGCCAGAGGGCTATGAGGTTCCAGCAAGGGTTTCACCTTGAGCTCTTGCAATTGATATAGGGGCACAATTATCAGACTTTTGACGAAGTATTGACGGCAACCCGAAGGCATGAGATCACCATTCAGAGGATCACGACGAAGACTAGAGGTCAGAAGAGATCTCACAGTCAGATTGAAGAAGGAGGGGGAGCAGGCCCCGAACAACAACACCATCCCTTGGCATTCATATTCACGATGTGGCAATACGAGGGCCAGCACCACCACCCAGGCAGCAGCAGCAACAGAAGAAGAATCAGCAACCTCCATCGGGCTGCACTTATTGTGGGAGGATGGGGCACACTAGAGATGTGTTTCGGGCATTGAACGGACTGTGTTTGATATATGGAAATCCAGATCATCGGGTTACCACATGTCCCATAAATTCGAGGTCAGGAGGACCAGTGCAGCAGTTTTCTGCTCTGCCAGCACCAGGGACAGGGCAGTATCGAGGACCCGCAGTGGCAGTGAGACCATTGGCCCAGCGTCCGTTAATGCCATAGGCTCAGATGTTTCGGCAGCAGGGACCGCCGATGCAGCAACACCAGCATAGACCACCCCAGCATCACCAAGACAGGGGCCAGCGGCAGCATCAGGCTAGGCCGCAACATGGAAACCAGCAAGGAGGTCGAGGGCAAGCATTCACTCTGTCCTTAGAAGAGGCATTGGCATCAGGAGATGTTGTGGCAGGTAACATTCTCGTCGCCTCTTATCCGGCAGTAGCATTATTTGATTCGGGAGCATCACACTCATTTATATCTGCACAATTTGCAACACGGCTAGGAATGGAATTCGAGGCATTGTCAGGGAGGTTGAATATACTCACTGGCAATGGGCTCGTAGGAGTTAGTAGAGTTATTCTAGCGTGTAGCATTGTAGTTTGCGGGCATTCCTTACCCGCCCGGTTGATAGAATTTTTTGTTAGAAATTTTGACGTTATCTTAGGCATGGACTGGCTGAAAGACAGTCATGCGACGATAGATTGTCGTAGAGGGAGTGTATATTTTGATATTCCAGGCATGAAGAGATTCACCTTAGTCAGATCAGAGACAACTCAACAAGAGCAGGGAGTAATAACGACAATGGAAGAAGTTCAAGTTCCGAAGGTAGTTGAAGAATTTTTAGACGTATTTTTCGAAGAACTTCCAGGGCTACCACCGATTAGAGATATTGAGTTCAGTATAGAATTGGCACCTGGAACTAAACCGATATCAGATTGAGTTTACAGAATGGCGGATTCAGAGCAGGCCAAGGTATATCAGCACATAGAGGAACTGAAGGAGAAGAAGTTCATCCAAACTAGCATATCACCATGGACAGCACCAGTGGTACTTGTGGGAAAGAAGGATGGGTCATCCAGATTGTGCATTGATTACAGGAAGCTTAACGCGGCGACAGTAAAGAACAAGTACCCACTACCCAGGATCGACGACTTGTTTGATCAGTTGAGCAAAGCTAGAGTTTTCTCCAAGATAGATCTTCATTCAGGGTATCATCAAGTGAGGGTTAGGAAGGAGGATATTCCCAAGACAGCATTCATGTCGAAGTATGAAGATTATGAATTCTTAGTAATGCCGTTTGGTTTGACCAATGCTCCAGTAATATTTATGGATTTGATGAACCGCATCTTTATGCCATACTTAGATCAGTTTGTCGTTGTATTTCTTGACGACATTCTCGTATATTCTGCCAGTGAAGAGGAGCATGAAGACTACCTCAGAAAAGTGTTACAGGTTCTAAGAGAGAACCAGTTGTATGCCAAGCTCAGCAAGTGTGAGTTTTGGTCGGATCACATTTCATTTTTGGGTCATATCATATCAGGAGATGGAGTAGCAGTGGATGCCAAGAAGGTAGAAGCAGTAGAGAGTTGGCCAGTACCCAAGACCGTAGCTGATGTACGGAGTTTCTTGGGATTGGCAGGATATTACAGAAGGTTCGTATCAGACTTTGTAAGGCTTTCAGCACCTATGACCCGCTTGACACGGAAGGATGTACCATTCGTCTGGTCGGCAGAATGCCAGGCACTGAAGCAGAAATTGATATCAGCGCCTATTCTTACATTGCCAGTTGGACCCGGAGATTTTACAGTATATTGTGATGCGTCAGGAAAAGGACTTGGGTGCGTCCTAATGCAACATGGGAAGGTGATAGCATACGCATCTAGGCAACTTCGAGACCACGAGAAGAATTACCCAACTCATGACTTGGAGTTGGCGGCAGTAGTATTTTCTTTGAAGCTATGGAGGCATTACTTATATGGTGACCGAGTAGACATGTACACAGACCATAAAAGTCTGAAGTACATCTTTACCCAGAAAAAACTGAACATGAGGCAGAGAAGATGGTTGAAGTTGATCATGGACTACGACATTGAGCTTCAGTATCATCCAGGCAAGGCTAATGTGGTAGCAGATGCTCTCAGCAGGAGAGGCGGCACATTTATGTTGACAACCCAAAAGCATATTTTAAAAGACCTTCAGGAGATGGGCATCGAGGTTATACTTCCTTGTGATGTAGGAGTTCTGGCGAGTTTACAAGTTCAATCCGACTTGGTAGACAGGATCAAGGTAGCTCAGGCACAGGACCCAAGGATTCAGAAGCTTAGAACAGAATGTGAGTCAGGACTCAGGAAAGAGATGAGAATTCATGAAGATTGTACACTTAGGTTTGGGTCACGGCTATGTGTGCCTAGTAGAGATATCAGACAGGAGGTTATGGCAGAAGCTCACAGTTCTCAGTATTCTATACACCCTGGAGGGACCAAGATGTACCAAGATATCAAGCAGCACTTCTGGTGGAACGGGATGAAGAGGAAGATAGCTAGATTTGTTTCCCGTTGCTTGGTATGTCAGCAAGTGAAGGCAGAACAGCAGAGGCCAGCTGGGTTATTGCAACCGCTTCCTATCCCGGAATGGAAGTGGGAACATATTACAATGGATTTTGTGGCCGGTTTACCGAGATCACCAAGTGGTAAGGATGCTATTTGGGTAATCGTAGATCGGCTTACGAAGGTGGCACATTTTCTTTCTTTTAGAGTAGGTCAATCTACGGAGAAGTTGGCAGAATTGTATATGCAGCAGATAGTCAGGCAGCATGGGGTCCCAGTCAGTATTGTGTCAGACAGAGATACCCGTTTTACATCACATTTTTGGAAGAGCTTACATCATAGCTTGGGTACCAAGTTAAGATTTAGCACGGCTTACCATCCACAGACGGACGGGCAATCAGAAAGAACAATTCAGACTTTAGAGGATATGTTGCGAGCTTGCACCCTAGATTTTAGAGGATCTTGGGAGAGCCACCTACACTTGGTCGAGTTCTCATACAATAACAGTTATCAAGTCAGCATCCAGATGGCACCATTTGAAGCAGTATATGGTAAGAAGTGTAGGTCGCCACTGGCATGGGACGATATCGGGGAGAGGAAGATGCTAGGCCCAGAAATAATTGTCCAGACAGTAGAAGTGATTAAAGGAATTAGAGAGCGACTTCGAGTTGCGCAGGATCGGCATCGTCATTGGGCAGACCAGCATCGTAGGCCGCAAGAATTTTCTGTTGGGGGCCACGTATTCTTACGGATCTCACCTACCCGTGGGGTCATTAGATTTGCCATTCGCGGGAAGTTGAGTCCCCGATACGTGGGCCCGTTTGTTATTCTTGAGAGGATAGGCGATGTTGCTTATCGTTTATCCCTTCCACCTTCGTTACGAGAGGTGCATGTCGTGTTTCATGTATCTCAGTTGCGAAGGTATGTATCGGACCCAAGCCATGTCCTTGATCATTCTGAGCTGGTTGTTGGTACCAACCTGTCTTACAAGGAACAGCCTGTGTCTATTTTGGACCGAAGAGAGAAGATACTCAAGAACCGAACAATTGACATTGTCCGGGTTGCTTGGGGTCATCACTCTTTAGGAGAGTCAACGTGGGAACGTGATGATGATATCTGATCACGGTATCCGCACCTGTTTGACTCACAAGGTATATTTCCTTCTGTATACCTTGATTATCTTAACTCCTCATGCTTGTCACCTTATGAGTAGAATTCCATAATGTTGTAGATTGTTAGATGTAGATACATTACTTGTTATTATCATTGTAGAATGATTGCTTACTCAATTGTTTATACTTAGATTAGTTTAGCTTCGATATTTCTATCATGCTTGGATCTGAAATTTCGAGGACGGAATTTTTCTAAGGAGGGTAGAGATGTCACTTCCTATTCCCAGAATACGTATTTTAGAATGCATGTACGGTTTAAATATAAATATTTTATATTTATCATGTATTGCTCTGTATTTAAATCCCTTTAATTTCATGTTAATTAATTTTCTGTAATTTTATTTCTGTACTTTACTTTCTGCTTTTATACTCTGCTTTAGCTTTGCTATGGGTTCGGCTCAGATTGGTTTAATTATGTTAGTTCATCATGAACCGAAATAAACCCCCACCTACCACCACCCCATTTAAAGCCCCAAACCCTTTCTCTCTCTTCATTACTTCTTCTCATTACTCTTTTTCTTCTTCATAACTCTCCCACCAACCTAGGAAAGCAAGGCAAGTGCCAACTTGCTTCCTGATGGATCCCCATTATTATTATTCCATCATCTTCCTTATTTGATTCTAAGTCTCTTTAGTACTTAGCATTTTCAATTTCCATGGCTTATTTGTTGTAGATCTAAGTTTGTTATATTTTCGGGTTTCTTAGGTTTTGATCTAGTAAACTTTGTTATCTTCAAGTTTTGATGGTTTCATGTTGTAGAGAATTTCGTTCAACCCAATTTTGACCTATGGAAGTCCATATTTGGGCTTGGAATGAAGGATTTATGGAGCTTGGAAGCAATGGCTTCCATGGTTCTGTTCTCAGAAAAAAATTCGGAGAGGAAGAACACCCACAGCCGCATGAATCTCCATTCCTCAGGCGCATGAGATTATTTAATTTCCAATCATTTCCCACAGCCGCATGAATCTCCATTCCTCAGGCGCATGAGATTATTTACTTCCCAATCATTTTCCACAGCGCATGAGATTATTTATTTCCCAATCATTTCCCACAGCCGCATGAAACTCCATTCCTCAGGCGCATGAGATTATTTATTTCCCAATCATTTTCCACAGCCACATGAATCTCCAATTCTCAAGCGCATGAGATTATTTATTTCCCAATCATTTTCCACAGCCGCCGCATGAATCTCCATTCCTCAGGCGCATGAGATTATTTATTTTCCAATCATTTTCCACAGCGCATGAGATTATTTATTTTCTAATCATTTTCCACAACGCATGAGATTATTTTTTTCCAATCATTTCCCACAGCGCATGAGATTATTTATTTTCCAATTATTTTCCACAGCCGCATGAATCTCCATTCCTCAGGCGCATGAGATTATTTATTTCCCAATCATTTCCCACAGCCGCATGAATCTCCATTCCTCAGGCGCATGAGATTATTTATTTTCCAATCATTTTCCACAGCGCATGAGATTATTTATTTTCTAATCATTTTCTACAGCGCATGAGATTATTTATTTTCCAATCATTTTCTGCAACGCATGAGATTATTTATTTCTCAATCATTTCCTACAGCCGCATGATTCTCCATTCCTCAGGCGCATGAGATTATTTATTTCCCAATCATTTCCTACAGCCGCATGAATCTCCATTCCTCAGGCGCATGAGATTATTTATTTTTCAATCATTTTCCACAGCGCATGAGATTATTTATTTTCCAATCATTTTCCACAGCATGAGATTATTTATTTCCCAATCATTATTTATTTCCTAATTTTTATTTTCCGAATTTGGCATTAATTAACATTGATTGTTATCTTGATTAATTATTGATCATGCGTTCCTAGATGGAACTAAGAGACTGGCTAGTCGTTTTATTGAATTAAATGGAATAAGACACGTTCATATTTGCAATCGATTGGCCAATCCCGAATATTGACATATAGATGCATGCAGGCTACAATTATTTATTTATTTTACGAAAGCAGCATGTGTACTCTATGGTCAAGGCATGATTATTCCGTGGTTAGTTGTATTACGCTATGTAAGACCTACAACCTAATCGTACGGGTATCGTTGTAGAGTTAAACATATCGTACTTTGTACGGAAGTACTCATTCTGAAATAACTATGATCTACGGCATGGGATTTCACTTAACATAGAGACTACTAAGTTAAATAAAATAATGATTGCATGGAGGGAATGGATCTCCGAGTTCTTACATGGCAGCCCTCTTTGGGACTATTAGCGCCCAACAGGACGGCTGGTTCCCACAGATACTGTAATTCTGCCACACGGACAGGGAGCGGTATCTGCTTATATTATTGTATATTGTATATTGATGACGGGCGTCCCGTTGGGACTCGTCTAATTCATGATTGGCGCAATGGATTGATTGGATCGACTAGCCTTGCTTGTCCATAGTAAGAATTGAGAAATCCTTATTGCATAATCTATGATAACTTGGGACTCACAGTAGTAAGCCGTAGGAGTTGGATGGCCGTTTAAGTTGATTTGTTTGTGTACTGTACCTACTCTGTTACCTAATTGAGATGATCAGAGCATCAGGACATGATGGGCCAACTTCTGTCCTTGTTTGGTTGGGAGGTTGGTTCGAAGTATCGTGATGTTACGTGAATTCCAGTAGCAAGCAGAGAACTATTATTATATTCTCTTATTTACTGGTTTAATGTCTCATATCGTGCTTCCTTGCGGTACTTGCTATTAGAGGTCTAACCTCTCTGGTTTTGCATAGCCAGATTTAGAGCCGGTTCCCGAGGACTCAACTTACCTCTACCTCCAAGATGGTCAATACTAGAAGAATGATCGCAGGAGGACTCGAGTGGGTTTCTTACTTCCCTGCTCGTTTTGTTAATTACTTTACATTTTGCCACTTGGTACCGACATGTTAGTCGGATAGTCTTGCACTTACTTTTACATAATTGTAATTAAGTCAGACTGCAGCTGATAACAATTGTGTATATGTTGCTATATCATCTGGCTATGTTTTGTAAAGCCAGATCTCAAGAACATTTTAACTAAGCGTTTGGAACGTCTTATTGCTTTATCTTAAATGTTCTCTGTTATTGCTTCTTGTTTGAATGATTGAGACAATAGATGTGAAGTGACCATAGCGAGACTTTCATGTAGTATGCACCCCTTGTCTTTTAGACAGCATTGATCGTATTATACGGTATTCATCTACCCGTAATACGTAGCTGGCTAAGTCATTCCCCCGCTCTCCAGTATTCTGGTTCTGGGGCGTGACAGACGTTCTGCAGAATGTTATGCTCTTATTGATTGGGCCTCTAGTGCCATAAGGGGGGACCATGCCGATCTTTTAGCCAGGGCCCATGCATTGGAGGGTGTTCTTAAAACTGTATTCACTTAGATTGGTTAGGCATCCTTATCTCTTAGGTATGAGTACTCTTGGTTTGGGTACTTGTATCTGATCGTGGCTTGGAACAGTAATTTGTCGCGGACTAGTTTGCCACATCTTGTCTTTGTTTAGTTGTAGGTGTGGCTCATTGCTCCGCTGAGAAGGTATTGAACCTTGTTGTGGTCCGGATACCTTATATTGGATTCATGTCTTGGAAAGATGCTTCGTCATGGGTTAGTGTGCCATCTCATATCCTTGTTTGGTTGGAGGGGATGGTACGCTAATTTAATTAGAAGTATTGGACCTTGATATGATACGATTTGACTTATTACTATTAAGTTATTTATATTCAGTTTATGTGGCATGTTCTTTTTGTATCTTGTTACGTCCCTCTAGGGACCTGGTGATCTCTACAGGTATATATGTGCAGGACTTTCCGCAGGAGTATGGCTCCGGTATAGACTCATCCTTCATGTTCGAGCGAGTCGTACCTTCTGATCACAGCTGCCCCTATTAGGTCGAGGAGCCTATTTAGTCATCTTTTCTTTTTCTGCTTATCTTAGAGGTTGGACTCTTTTTTCTTTCAGTTTATTCTAGTGTCGGTAGTGGATTTGTCTCCGCCCAGTCAACCATTATATTTTGACATTCACTTTGATTCATGAGCTACCATTTTTCTTACATTATACTATGGATGAGATATAGCTTTTACCTATGACTGTCTGTTATGAATATTCACAACACAGCTTATGTGTGTTTTCAAGAATTCCATATATTGGAGTATATCTCGTATATATACAGCTGGCATACTACGTTCCTAGTTCTACGTATTTTGGACATGGGCGTTACAATTAATATGTCCTTGATTCTATCCAAATTCTTTTTCTTGAATTTTGGGCTAGATAATGCGTGATTCTGAGAACTGCCTGCCAATGTGGAACTCCTGGAGAATCCATAAATCTTTTACGACACTTACGACAAAGAAAATGTTTGGACGAGTCATGACTGCCAAGTAGTTGAGTTTTCCAGCTACCCGATGATACTGATCAGGAATGGTCATCAGTATTCTTTTGTCGGGAAGTAACTTCACTCTTGTGTCCATGCTCCCTTAGCTTGTATCATTCCGGCATCCGTCAGGATATCCAACACATATTTTCTTTGAGACATTGCAATGTGCTTCTTATCCCTTATGACTTCAATCCCAAGAATTAATTCAATGCTTCCATATATTTAGTCTGAAATTGTTCACCCAGAAAATGTTTTAGCCTTTTAATTCTCTGATTGTCATCCTCAGTGATCACGATATTGTCAATATAGACACCATGTAATATCCTTTAGGCTAATGTCTATCGATAAAAGACCGAATTATCTTTCTTTGATTGACATAGTCCAAACTTTGTAACAACATGGTAAATCGTCCAAACCAAGCAAGGGTGAGTGCTTTATGTTGATAATATACTTTACCCTCCCTTTCAACAAACCAGGAGATTGCATCACATAAACTTCATCTTCAATATCTCCATGTAGAAAAGCATTCTTTGCATCCAGCTGAAGTAATAGCCAGTCATAGCAGACCACTAATTAAGGCCAGAAGCATGAGCACATTGTCATCCTAGTGTGAGACTCGTCTCACAGTATCGATATTTATATACGGATACGTATTTTGTAGTATATTTTATACTTTATTGGTTTTTGGAACACTTTGAAAAAAATTCAAAATTTTCCTTGACCGACATACCGACAGTGTACCAGTGTCTACCGATGGTATACCGCCCGGAGGATATTTTCCACTTTTAGATATTTTCTATTTCAGATATTTTGATGAATAGTGTTTAGATATTTTTGATGAATAGTGTTTAGATATTTTTGTGAATAGTGGTGATACATTCTATTGTCCATTAGATATTTGGTTTTCTTTCAATGGATGAGATTGCTTTAAAATGAGTTACGGATCGCGATCCATCGGTTACGATTAATTCACCCCTTATATATATCCCTTGATTTTTTATCTCCTCTCTCTTTTTTATTCTTTTCACTCTCTCTTCATTTTTTTTCTTCTCTTCTCTCCCCTTGGGCTATACATGGGAGCTGGCCTTGAGGCCTTGGGTGTGGTGTCTAACCCCCCTAGAAGGAGGAGTAGAAGATTAGGCTTGGAGCTTAACCTAGGCAAGTATATCTTGCTCAAAAGTGATATGACCATGCTTTAATTTTGGTTTTACATAGAAATAAATTTTTTATTGTTCTATAGTATACTTCTCTAAATTGTTAACATCTTAAGTATATAGCACTTTTGATTTTGATCGGTGGTATTGCGTAGATCTTAGTTTTTAGATATGATTTTCGAGTATTTTGAGGTATTCATCTATCAATTTTCAAAATCAGTAAAAAAAACCTAATGCTTCCATGTTGAAAATTCAATTCTATGCAATTTTGACTTTTGAAAATTCGAATTTCGATTTAAAATGAGATTTTTATGGCCGAAATAAGTTTTGCCACTTTTCAAGTTTTTTGTTGTTGTTACAAAATGGAATTTTGATGGAATACCAAATTTATACCCTAAAAACTTATTGTCTTTTGGCCGGAATACTTTCGGTATACCACAGTATACTGTTGGTATACCGATTTTGGCTGTTTTAGGCTGATTTGAGTTATTTTTGTCCGTTTTTGTCCGATTTTGCTATTTTCTTCGATTGGAATGATATCTTAGCATGCTTTAGTATTATTGTATAGATTGAAAGTGATTCTACACCGTATACACATGTGGGCCTATGTTCAGGTATTGTTCTCTTGTCCAGATTCTAGATAGTGGCACATACACTACCAAAATAAGTCATATTAGCGACGCCAGAGGACGTCGCTAAACGACAAAAAGATGTCGCTAATTTTATTTAGCAACAAAATTAGCGACGTAACATCCATGTCGTGTAATGCATGGTCGCTGATAAAGAATTCGTCGCTGTTCATCGCCATGGCGACGTTACTTTGCGATGCCTAAATGTCGCTAGCATTTTAGTGGCTAGCGACGTTTGCCGACAACGCATTGCTAATTAGCAACGTAATCTTTCGTTGCTAATTGTCGCTGATAGTTCAACGTTTAGTGACGTAATCAGCGATATTTAGTGACGTTAAATATGACAATTTGGGTTTGCCACATCACGATTTTAGCGACGTCTGGCGACAGTCATCGACGTCTCCAACACAGGCTAGCGACGTTCTGATACGTAAATAGCGACAAAATTAGCAACATTAGTTGACTATTTTGCTGACATGTCGAATTTACTACGTCAGCAAGGTAGCGATGTCTAGCGACGTTTGCTTTTCAGGTTAGCGACATACGGATATACCTTAGCGACGTACTTTGGTGTTGCTATGCGTCGGTAAACATCGCTAAGCGTCACTAAATTTAAAAAAATAGGATTCTGTTTGCTTTTTCCATCAAGGATCTACCTATGTTTTAAATGACAGTTTACAAATAATAGACCCGGAGCAACCCTCCGTAGAATTCTCTTGGTTCGCCGACCCCTTCGGTGGAACACTCAACACTGGAAACTAACAAAGAGACAAATGATAAAAATGTACTACCAATAATCAAATAAATAGAATTCAATGGTCAGAAAGACATGAAATAGCTGGGTGGATACAAATTCACTACCAAACGGCTATAAAAAGAGTTTGTCCGATAATGTTTCAACTATGACTCAACATAACACAAATTGTTACTAAATGTATAAAATAAATACATAAAGACCAACAATGGGTCAAAAACACAACAAATGAAAATAAGGCCAATAAGAACTACGCTGGTTGGAGGAGGAGGAGGAGGCAGTCCCCGCATCTGGGAAACAGGAAACTATACTACACCGGGGTCAACGTTACTGGCGATGACTCATCAGTAAAAGGAGGAGGAGGCAATAGAACCGATACAGTCGGTATGGATGTTGACGTACGACCAGAAAGTGTCTGCTCCATGGCTAGCAGTCTAGAGTTGGTAGAATCCATAACAGCCGCCAGCCTAGAAAGCTGATCGCCTATGGCCAGCTGCGACCCTGCACCATCTGAACGGAAAGATCCGTCTTTCCTGCAGCCTGAATGGCATAATCCGTCCACTCGCTTGTCTCCCTAATGATGCGCTCGAGCATATCAAATTATGCAGTGAGTGTCGCATCGTCCGTCGCGGCAGAGACTGGAGCTGCTCCCAATCCTCCGTAACAGCTCACACGCAGCTCAGTAAACTGGCGAGAGTTCCTCCACTCGAACCAACTCCGATAAGGGTGTGGGGAATGCACACTGGCAGAAGGGGGCCCTGGATGACTACGTCGCCACAAAGGCATCGTAGGATCCCGTACCATAGTACGTACCCCTCTGAAGACCACCAACAGCGGACATCTAGAGCTCGTTATCGTCCTAGCCATAGGGGATGTGAGGAAGTACCAGCCCCTTCCTCCGTATGTGCTTTCCAGATCAACTTGGCGTCAACGGAAGGAAATTGCTTCTCGATCATTTACCCGGTGTGTAACTACCACTTTTCTAAAATGAGGGTAATTTTGAACTTTTGTAAAATTGATCATGTTAGTTATTAAATAATGGATTTAAATCATGTTAGAGATAAATTGGTGAATTTTTAATTATTTTAATATATTTAATTTGATGTATTGTGATTTTATCATTTGCTAGTAAAACCTTATAACTACTTTTCCTAGAGACTAACCATGACCCTGGAGACCTAGCTAATGGATTGAGATTAGTAATTAGGCTCTAATCTAGCTAGGAATCACTTTGAACCTAATTAAAGAATAGAAACAAGGTGCTAGTTTGGGCCTTTAGCAAAGGGACTAGATTTTACAACTTAGAAAGGCCTTTGGGCCATTGCAACTTGACCTAACCCTAGTCTACCCTCCTGGCTGGCCACATGGTCTCTCACCCCTATATAGATCATCATTAGCCCTCTTTCTTCCCCTCTCTTATAGAAACCCTAACCCTAATTTGTGTTCTTCCCAAAACCCTATTTCCTCAAATCAACTCCAAATTCAACCAAAACCAATTGCATTCTCTTCCTCTTGAAGAGAGGAGGTCACTATGGCTAGGTAGGAAGAATTTGGAGCAATTTGACTATTGGATTGGTGGGAGATCATTTCAAAAGAATTTTTATTAGAATTCCAACTCCCAATTAAGAGCCTCTAAACCTATTAGATTTCAGTTTTATTGTTGTAGATGCATCCATTTATGGTCCCCCTAGCTTTAGGAATGATTTGGGTTAGTTCGTGTCCATTTTACGTACGTATCATATGTGTATCGCTCCGTATCGAAAAGGTGTCTCAAGTGTTCGACGAAATGCCCTAGAAGTTTTTATCACCAATTTCTGATGTAATTACATTTTGGGTAGCTAATATACTATGGATTGCAATGGTGTTGACTGAGTTGATTTTGATGTGCTAAAATGGACACGGGGATACACGGCTAGGAATGCACTGGCTACAGTATCCCCTGCTACTGCAGGCCTCGTGCTCACTTGACATGTCACCTTTTTCGACCTAGCCACTATTCTAGGTAAGGACAGTGACTGAGTAGGCCATGGTCGTGGGGCTTCAAACCCTAGCAAGTTCGATCTGTGGTTCGACCCACAGATTTTACTGCTTGTGTAGTCGAGACTATGTACATGCGTGCACCTTGTTTCATTGTTGTTTGACACCACTTGACACACATTGGACACTGCACATGCTGTACACCTAATGGAACTCTTCACTTGACACTGGATACTACATTCACTCTTGGCACAGCTCACACATACATATTTATTATCTTCGTATGTTTACATTTCTTCATTTACCTTACTAACATTTGACACCCCATGTCTGACACTTGATTCACATTGCTGTTTATATTTGACATTCTTGGACATTTGATATTTAATACATGATAC
The DNA here is from genome assembly GCA_029216955.1 of Iris pallida. Taxonomy (NCBI): domain Eukaryota; kingdom Viridiplantae; phylum Streptophyta; class Magnoliopsida; order Asparagales; family Iridaceae; genus Iris; species Iris pallida. The sequence continues at coordinate 27,470,802 of JANAVB010022597.1, forward strand.
ACTTGTTGACACATATTGGACACTCTTGTATTGATGTTAGACACTTGTTACAATCACTCACTTTGAGACACTCTTGACATTTCACTCATTAACTTGACCACATGTCTGCACACTTGATTCACATACTGTATACTCACTGCACATTTGTATATCATGCAAGCTTTCATAATGCATTAGTTCACATTTCCTTCACACCAACTGCACACATTTTTTGGTCGTAATTGCCACACACTTGACATCATCTGACACTTGTACACTGTACAGATTGCCTGGACATGTAGATACATCTGTTTACCTTACCTAATCACATGATGCACTTACCTGCATATGCATCATAGCCTAGTTGCCGTACCAATTTCACTCATCTTTGCATTACCTTGCACTTTACAAGCTTGCATTGCTTTCATTGAACACTTTGTATCAATTGGTATCAGTCATTGGAACAACCTTATTGGTAACCTATTTGTTTGGGTTCAGACCTTACCTATTGTTGGGGTAGAATTAGCTTTTTTTAGACCAGTTTGTTTGGCTATTACTGATACTCGAATGCACTGCTAGTAGAAGTCCACAAACCTTTATCAGCCACCTAGGACTTGGTTTTGGTTTAGCCACACCTAGTTTAGCCTGTCCAACTTAATATACATTGTTCAGTCAGTTATGAGTATCACTCATTTGCATGCCAGTTAATTCTCATACCTTAGAGTTCATATCCTATTTTTCACCATTTCTTTCATATAGACAGGACCAATATACTGAGCATATAAAACCTTAGTTGAAACATCTTTCCTACATCTAAGCATTGTTTGTTCTATCTCTCTTAGCCTACATGCCATGTCTTTGAATAACCTACTCATTCTTGCATCTAACCACACCATATCATGTGCAGGTATAAGTTAAGATTCTGTCTTTCCCCCTTCTTCATATTCTCAGATATTTGTCTTTGACACTTGTATGCATTCAATTTCCTGCATACATGCTCTGATACAAGCCATGTATCAAAGCTAGTGCTATATTTCACTGTATGCCTTTTTCAAAAGTCTGCAACACTCTTCCATGTGACCCTCACACCACTATTGATATCACCTAAACACACTTCACATGCATTGTCTACTTGATATGCACTTACACATTCATGGAGCATGCCACTGCACATGGTTACATACACTCACTTCAGTATTTCAAATTACTTTGGTCTTACATACAATTGTATATCCTCCACATCAAATCACTTCACACATTCACATACGACCTGAACACATTGCAGCCCCTTTTGCTAGACCATTGTTTAAGTTCAGTTGCTTATATGGGTTTGTCCACATGTATGTTAGGCATGGATGCTATACATATATATGTGTGTGATATAGGTATATGTGATATATTATATATAAGGATATGTGAGGTTATGTTATACATACATGTTACTTGAGAGGCTATATATGTCTAGATTATAGGCTTTGGATATGTATATAGTTGATATATATGTTATGATATAGTATAGGTTATCCTAAGATGATTAGCCTATGGTTTAATTTGACTAGCCTTAGATAGAATGACCTACAAGTTGACCAATAGTCTAGAGTTGACTAGAGATTGACCAAAAACCTACAAGGTTGATAGTTTGACAAAGAGTGACCAGAGTTGACTTTGGGTTGACTTTGAGCTAGAGAAACCTAGTGTCATGTAGATTGTATTGTATATTTCACTTATCAATGTGAAACTTTATAACCTGTATTGCTCTAAATATGATATTGTGACTCCAGTGTCGGACATCTATTCACATCGTTACCCAAGATATCAGGCGAGTACATCAATTTTATTTCATTCATGATAATATCTATATGTGCTTTAGACTACTTACATGATGCTTACACGTCGTTAATATGGATGGTACTATATAGACTTTTCATGAGAGTTATTCCCTCATCGGGTGCCGGGTATTAAATGTTCATGTACTCCATCATGTGCTCATGTACTCCTTGTACTCGTATTTCTTTATGTACACACACGTGCTCTCATGTATTCTCATGTTCTCA